>BJCO01722083.1:0-17678 GCA_018326465.1 Flaveria floridana | reverse complement strand
AAAGGTTGGGCGCATGGTGTGTGTTTTGTGCATGGGAAGTTCAAGTTGGGCGCATGATGGGACTTTAGTGGGGCACATGGATTGGGTGTGTATGTGTCGTATGAGGTGTGTGTGTGTGTTAAATTAGGTGTGTGTCGGTCTGGCAGAGTAGACGCATGGGGGGTTCCCCATTAAGTGGGCACATGACATGGCCGTGAGTGTGCTTGTGTGCATGTTATGCATGTGCTTGTGTGTATGTATATAATATGCATGTGATTGCATATATGTATGTCTGTGTTTCCTGCAGGGATATATATAATATAATATGTGTGTATGGTATATGTTGTATATACACTTAATGGATTTATTATTTAAGAATGATGAGTGTAAAATATAATATAGGTTTACTATTAATAACACTATACAATTAATACGAATGAAGATTGTTCACATACATATTGTTGAATGTACGCATGAGTAATGCAGTTTTGTGCTTGAGTGAGTTGTGTATGGCCATGTGTATTTGTGAATTGAGGAAAATTAATAACCGAAACCATAACCGAGTTGTGAAACACAAAACCGTAAGATCACATTATTGATATTTAATATTAATTGAATATTAAATGAAACTCAGGTTAATTGGAAACCGTCTCTTTTGGTGCTTACGTTTTTTTTACAACGCATTCAAGGTGAGTCTTCACAGCCCCTATTTTACCTTACTTCCTTTTGGGGGAGAAAACATGTAAAACTTTATTTATAAATGGTTTCTAGTATTATTGTTTATCGCTTGTTACGTTAGTGCAAACATATATGAAAGTCCTTACATTCTCGAACCGTTAGTAATGAGTAGCGAGGTAATTTTGAGTAGTACTACTGGGTCCGACAAACCCCACCCGCGTTAGTCGCGCTAACTCGACTGGAGGTGAAACGGGTCTTTAATTGACCTAACATTTGCCACTGTCTGTGTTAGACGTGGTGGGAAGGAAAATAACTTACAAACAGTCAGCTTCGGTTCGAAACGCTAAGTAACTTCTTTATAGGCTAGCTACCTATCGATATGCTTTAACTACTTTACCATACGAACATTTTCAAACATATTATCTGTTGTTAAACCTGTGAACTCACCAACTTTATGTTGACACAGTTTAGCATGTTTTCTCAGGTCGCAGGAAGGCTTAAGCTTAGATTGCACGGCTAAGGACTCACTCAGGACATGCATCACAAACTTATTTCGTTTGCACTGAACATTTTTGTTTGGGCATTGTACTTTGCGCAACTCTTGGTATTGGGTTTAAATTTTACTTATATGCTTCCACACTGATTAGTATTTCAATTATGTTTTACTTTGATTAAAGTTCAAACATTTATTTTAATTCATATAGTGTCGTTTGATATGACCGTGTCCAAGATCCTGTTTGTCACATGTTTCGCGGTAAAACTCCACAGGTGGAATTGAGGGTGTGACAATTCTTCATCAGCATTAAGTGTTTGGTCATCAGCATTAACTAATGTGGATGAGCAAACACTTATCAGCATTTCTCTTTGTGTATCCGCATTGACAAATACGGATGATCAAATACTTAATAGCATTTGTTCTAAAGCATCCGTATCAACCAATGTGGATGAACAAATACCTGCAACATTTGTTCTTAGGTATCCATATTTGTTTATGTAGAAGAACAAACACTTGTGGTATTTGTTTCTTGGTGTTAGCCAACACTTGTCTTTTTTTCTTCACATGCATGTCTTCTTGGACTTCTGGCAATGAGCCAACAGAACAACCATCACCCATCACTTGAATTGGCATGTATGATCCTTCCAGGGTCCAACAATACTCCCCCTAAGGATTATATAGCCTAAGTACTTCAAGGTTTTGATGGTGGATGAGGTTGTGAAGATTATGTTGGGTCTTCAGCAGGTGCTTGGACTGGTGATAATGGAGTTGTGACTGGGTCAGGGAGAGATGGATTCAAGATGGACTTGATCATGTTGGAGAATCTCTGCTCTACTTAGTACGTGAATAGTCATTTGGCTCATTGTGTGAATTGCTTCAATAGGCATCTTCTTCAGAGATATGGGTTCCCATACACCAACAGTGGATAACCCATCTCTGTGAATTAGAAGTGTTCCATAAGCATCAACCTCCAGTTTCACAATACTACCCAGATTGAGAGGTGTCGTACTTCCAGGAAATGATCTTTACATCTGTTTTACCCTCTTGAGTTGACACACCCTGAATCATCTCTGAACTGGCTAACCCTTCTTGAAGATTCAATTGAGAGGGTTTAGTAAACCACTCAGGATTCCAATTAAGAATGTGTGCCAAGACATCATGTTCTTCCTTAGCTTGATGAAGGGCAACTTTAAGATCATCTATTTCTTTATCTTTCTTTGTTGTTTCAGCCTCATGTCTTTCCTTTAGATCTTTGATCTCTACTTCTTTCTTATTCAGCTCTTGAATTTTATCTTGAATAATATCAGACCTCCTATTCAACAACTTTTCCATCCTCTTCACTTTCAACAGGAGCTCTGTAATCATTTCATCTTTCTCATCAGGTTGATTGATTCCTGATTCTTCATAGCTTTCAGAAGGCCCTGCCTCTGATTGGACTTGTCTTATAGGCATCCTCATAGTGTTACCCTCCCCATCCAGAGATGATTCGAAGTCACCTGAAGAGCTGGTAGATTCACCAGACTCTACAGGCTCAGCATCTATAGGAGAAGTGAGAGGTGGAGAAAAATGAGCTGGAGACACGTAATGAGACTGAACAGGTGATGGAACACGTGGAGAAGCCATTTCTTCCTCTTCGACAGAAGGTCCTGAGTGAAGATCACCACGTACATCAACATGTGATGACTCAGGCCTTTGTTCCTCTATTTCTTCTGCAGCATGCTCATCAACATGTTGATCATGAGCTGCTGCTTCTTCTTCTTCTAGAGCTTTCTCCTTCGAGCTATACCTTCTTGTTCTTCTTGTTTGTGGATTTGCTCTAACATCTAAAGAAGTAGTGGAAAGAAGGTTCCACTGTAGAAATTCCTAGGACCCTTCTTCTTTATGTACATGTAGGACTTGAAATTGTAATGAGGAATGTTCATTAATGGTCCTACAGGTGTAAGTTGTGGAAATGCTTCATTGATGAGGCATTGGAGGAATCTGGGGTACATATGGAACATGTTTCTTCTTCCTCTTGAACATTTGACACTAGACCATTGAATACATAAGCAGGCATATTGAACGGTTTGTTGGTGTATAGAGCACAGATAGCTGATGAAGTAGTCACAGGCATATCATTCCACCCTATCTTTCTTTTGGATAGACAGTGCTGGAATAGATGGATAAGAAATCTCCGTTGCAGATCTACTAAACCCTTGACAATTTACTTTCCTTCATACCCTCCTTCATAGCCAATATTGGCAAAGAAGGTCATGATTTCCTCATCCTCTAGTTCTTGAGGAATGTTG
Organism: Flaveria floridana; assembly: GCA_018326465.1. NCBI lineage: Eukaryota > Viridiplantae > Streptophyta > Magnoliopsida > Asterales > Asteraceae > Flaveria > Flaveria floridana. The sequence continues at coordinate 14,237 of BJCO01722083.1, read as the reverse complement.
GCATCATCACCAAACTGTAGACACTGTCTCATAATTTGTTCAGTGATGGTAAGGGTGTGATCAACAGAAATTCTTCCTAACAAAGTCTTGATACCATCAATCTCTGCTACTTCATCTGTACTCTAGAATGATCTTGTGAAGTTCTCATAAATGACTAGTCTCACTAAGATAGCATGAGCAACCCTAGTAGTGGAGATGAATCTAATCATGTCTCTAAGTCCTTCTGCTTCAGGGACTTCAGGGTCAAGAAATCCACTGACATTGTGGACCTTGCTCCATGTAAGGTTTGCCATTAGCTTCTGCACAAGATGCATATGAGTAAGTTTTTGACATCAAATTATAAATTACATTGGTTAAATCAAGCTGATTATTTCAACTTTGACTTTATTAGGTCAAAATTGAACAATCAAAGGTACTGTTGCATAGACATTTTGACCTAAATTGATTTTGCAATGTGTGAGCCATTTTATTTTGAATTATCTATCATTTTGATGTTGATTTTCTGTTTAAAATCTCTTTTTACACTCAACCATAAGTTTTGAAGTCAACATTTTTCAGTTTGATGATCCCCTGTTCATACGACCAATTTAGGGTTTTGAAAATCACTTGTTTGTGTTAATTTTCATGATCATTTGTGTCATTGAGCTCGAAAATGTCTTTCATTCCTTGGTTTGTGGTTGATTTTAGAGATTGTTTCTTGTTTTATGAACTGAGTTCAAAAAGTGTTCGACGGGTACTTCACGGATTTTGCTGACAATCACCTTGTTTCGATACTACGTTGTTTTAGAATCAAAATAGAGGTAATATAATGTTTGTAGAACATAGGAATCAGAATGTTGTTGATGATTTTGATGATGAATGAAGAACAGTAGTAAGGTTTTGCTTGTCGTACTTTAATGTAACTCAAATTTGAAAAGAATTAAATGCACTATAAAGATCTGTTTATATAGTCCTTTTAATGTACTTTTCAAATTTTACAAGTGTTAAAAACAAATGCGGTTGACTAGTGTAGCAAATACGAAAGGTTAAAACAGTCAGCATTTGTTTACTGTAGCAAATGCGGAAGAGTAAAATCTGACAGCATTTGTTTACTGTAGCACATGCGGAAGTTTTAAGTTCAAACACTTGAACACTGTAGAAAATGCGGATGGTTTATGTTAGCATACATTTTTGCACTGTAGCAAATGCCTTAGTCTTGACATTTGTACACTGTAGCAAATGCTAAATAACATGTGTTGTTCCGTATTTACTTCAACAAATGCCGATGAACAACAAAGTTGTTCGCATTTCTTGAACTTCAAACATGATGTTAGAAGAGCGTGAGCACAATTCTATTTCATGATGATACAAATATACAACCATGTTTAAGTAATGATCTCAGCCTTATTTGGGAAGTGCGGCTGAGGAAAACAAATACGGATGAACAAAGTTGTCCGCATTAGTTTTCATACTTGAAAACTTAGTTGTGAATATTTGTAGTGAGACTAATGCGGTAGAGTTAACTTATCCTCATTACTTTTACTTAACTATTACCCATATTGGTTATGTGCTTGGGTTACCTTCACCCATATCAACCAATGCTCTTACCTGCATTAAGTTTTGAACTTGTCAAATCTTAATGTTTTTGCTGTGGATAGTTTTGGTTGTTTTTGCATTGCTGCTTGATCTTTATGAAGCTGTGTATTTTGCTTTTGACAGTTATGAGGATGAGTCTGTTGATTTGTTGTTTATGAAGTTTTGATTGTTGCTTGGGTAGTCAATTCTTGCTTGGATTTATTTGTTTATTAGATTTGATACAAGTTTCCTAGTGATGACTGATCTTGGACTTTTGTGCTTCAAGATGTCTGCAAAAGCTGAGATACTATGGTATAACTTCTGCACCAACACAGTTAGTATTTCTAATTTTTTGATACTTGTTTTTGATATTTATAATTTTCAAGAAAGGAAACAACTGTACAAAATGATCAAAAATTTTAATTACTTCCCCTAAAGTTTATATCCATAAGGGATAGAAACTTTAAAGATTTGTTAAAATTTTGAATAGAAAATATTTTTGTGATTTTTTTTCTTATCTATACATGAAGTTGATATATACCTTTCTTGGGAACATATCAGTCTTACATTTCATAAGTGCAAGCAATTGTTAGTAAAACAGACATGGTCATGAACATATTGATTGAAGGTATGTTTGTCCTCTTAAACTCATACTTGGTCAATATCTAAATGCTAGTGATCTTATCATGTTTTGAGTTGATTGGGTATTCAACATATACCTTACACTCAAAAGCATGGTAAGGTCAACCATCTGCACGTAATATAAGAATGCTGATGCAATCAAAGCAACCCAAGGCCTCCTGCATGCATGCACTTAGTAAAAGGTAGGAATTGCTTCGGAGATTTTACACTATACTCTGAAAATACTCGTGTACAATCTTCCAAAGCCAAAGACCAAATCTTCGGAAGCCAAAGACCAAATCTTCGGAAGCCAAAGATCAAATCTTCCCAAGCCAAAAGATGACGTCTTCCGAAGCTTCAAAGATAAAGTCTTCCAACGCCAAATGAAGTGAAGACTGATTTCTTCCGAAGACAGAGGAGAACATGCTTTTCTCGGATGTACTTTTGCATAAAGATGACCCCCTTTCTGCTGCGACTCTGAAGACTCACTAACTTGCATGAGTTGGTGAAAGGTCCATGCTTTTGCAACTGTACATTTAGGTATTGAGTTTGTAACTTTCTATATTATGTACTTTTATCATTTTTGTAATATATTAGGATGTGAGATATGGCATGTCATAGTCACTAGTCAAAAGGCAAATTTGTCTTTTGACTCTACATTGATTTTGTTTTCTTTCAATGTTCCAACTGGCTTTCAAAGTATAGCCGGTTGTGGTGTGTAGTATAGTAACTCAGGGCCTTCTATCTTATTTTATGCATTATAACACTTATAAAGGAACTTTAGATTAATATATAACATTCTTGAAAACCATATATATTGTTCTTGAGTTTTGTCTCATTGTATACTTGTGTTCTTTGTATCTTGTTCTTAAATTTGGTTCCCTGTTTGACCTGTTAACTGTTCTAGCACTCTCCACATTATGAGACTGATTGTATTGACCTCCCTTAACCGGTCCTGCAATGGCTGATATACCAAAGCAACCCAAGGCTTCCTGCATGCATGCACTTAGTACAAGGTAGAAGTTTCTTTAGGAGTTTTACACTTTACACAGAAAATACTCTATGTGTAAAATCTTACTAAGCCAAAGACCAAATCTTCCGGAGCCAAAAGATGAAGTCATCCGAAGCTTCAAAGAAAAATTCTTCTGAAGCTTCCAAGACAAAGTCTTTTGAAGCTAAATGAAGTGAAGACTTATTTCTTCCAAAGATAGAGGAGAATATGCTTTTCTCGGATGTCCTTTTGCATAAAGCTGACCCACTTTCTGCTTCAACTCTGAAGACTCACCAACTTGCATGAGTTGGTGAAAAAGCCCATGCTTTTACAACTGTATATTGAGATCTTGAGTCTGTAGCTTTCTACTTAATGTACTTTTATCCTTTTTGTAATATATTAGAATGTGAGCTACGGCATGTCATAGTCACTTGTCAAAAGGCAAATCTGCCTTTCTTGTCTACATTGATTTTTTTGTCTTTCAATGTTCCAACTGGCTTTCCAAGTATAGCCGGTTGTAGAGTGTAGTATAAAGAATCTTAGGGTCTTATATCTTATTTTATGCATTGTAGCACTTCTAAAAGAACTTGGGATTAATATACAACATTCTTGAGAACAATATATATTGTTCTCGAGTTCTGTCTCATTGTTTACTTGTGTTCTTTGTATCTTGTTCTTAAATTCGGTTGCCTATTTGAACTATTAAGTGTTATAGCACTCTCCACATTGTGAGACTGATTGTAATGGCATCCCTTAACCGGCCCTGTAGTCATTGAGTCTGTAACTTTCTACTCTTATAATTTTATCCTTTTTGTAATAGATTAAGATGTGAGCTATGGCATGTCATAGTCATTAATCAAAATGCAATCTGCCTTTTGACTTTACATTAATCTTATTGTCTAGATTAGTGTTCCAACTAGCCTTTAAAGTATGACAGGCTGTAGTATAATGTATCTCATGTACTAGAAGCCTTGTAACAATTATAAAACACTTAAGAGCAATATACATCATTCTTGAAAACTAATACTTGTGTTCTGCTTGTGTTCTTTACTCTTGTTCTTTGTTTCTTTGCCGGTTTCCTATTTGATTTATTAAGTGTTTGATCTCTCCAACCTTGTAAAACCATTGCATTACCCTTAACCGGTCCTACAATTGGTATCAGAGCTTTTTAGGCTCTTGATTGTAAGATCTTACCATCTTAAAGCTCTTTAGTTTCAGAAAACACTTTTAAGCTCAACTGGAAGCTCTCACTAAGTCTGATATGGAAACTGATACTATGACCAAATTTCCATTGATTACTCCTGATAACTTTGATACTTGGTTCTAAAGAATGAAAGGCTTCATCAAGTCTCAAGACATCATGATGTGGAGATCTGTTGTCTCAAGACCTTACACATGAAGCACCACCTTAGCTATTACTAGTGGTGAAATGATTCTAAAGAAAGTGGCTGGCTATTATAAGGAAGATTAGAAGAAGATTGATATAGATCAAAAGTCCATAACTGCTCTACAAACTGATCTTCCCAACTCTATCAATAGAGGCTTCAAGAAGTGCAAAACTACAAAGTAGCTCTGGGTTGCACTAAAGCTTATGTATGAAGGGTCTGAGAAAGCCAAGGAAAACAAGAAGGATGTTACGTGGTAGGAGTTTGAGAATTTCACCAACAAATCAGTTGAGATTGTAGATACTTTTATGGATGTTGGAGTTAAACTTGAGAATAGGGACATCGTTAGGAAGTTCATGTTATCTCTTCCAAGACCATGGACTCACTATTGTGTGGCCACTAAGAGAACTGAAAACCTCTCAACCCTTACTATCATAGAGTTGTATGGTATCCTAAGTGGTTACTAGATAAAGATGAACATGTAAAATCCATCCAGCAGCTCTTCTAGCAGTCAACAAGTTCAGCCCTCCATGTGGTTAAAAGGGATAGTAGAGAACCATGACATCATCTTATCTACTACCCTGATAACTCACAATAGGGCCCTTTTGTCATCTTCCCAAAGACACCAAAGGAGAGCTATATCCAAGGAAGCCCATTCGAAGAGACAAGATCATCCCAATCATTTGTGTCTTCTGATGAAAGTTATGGAAAATTTATCTTTACTCTTGAAGACTTGGATTGTATCTATCCAAATGATCGGGAGTATATAGAGATAGTCCAACAAATGTATCTTCTCACTCATAAAGCCAAGAAGTTCTATAAGAGAACCGGAAGGAAGTTCCCAAGCAATATAACCAGTGGAAAGTTTGGACCGGATAAAATCAAAGTAAAGTGATACAGTTGTAACACAATTTGACACTTTGCTAGGGAGTGCAATGCACCAAGGACAAATGGTTGCCAAGCACAATCCAGACCAAGCTACGCTAATGCAGCTCCCAGATCTGAGAAGTCGCGCCAACCAAAACAACAAACTATTGTTGCTGTTGAAGAGGGAAGCTTTGATTAGAGATTTCAGGTGAAGGATGTTTCTCAAAATCAAGCACTAATGGCTGACCATGATGAAGAAAAGGTATTAGAACATCTCTATACACCTGGATGTTGCTAAAGTAAACATGTATAAGTCCTAAACCTGGAAGTGAGATCTGACCTTGAGTCTTTGAATATTTTAAAAGATTATTTCAAAAGAGTTGAAAATGACTATAAACTTCAAATAGAAGATTTAGAGAAAAATTTCTACTCTTAAGCATGAGCACACAAATTACAGGACTTAAATCAAAGATCTCATTACCAACTTAACTGAATGCTAGGCTGAGCTTGTGATCAACACAGCTAGGGCATATAAGTGTGTTCTTGAAGAGGAAACCTTTAAAAACATCATATCCCCATCCTTGCATGCAAGGATTTGTCATCAAAACAGGCAAGAACTGGGATCAAGTGAGATAGTCCGTCCATACACATTATTATTCATAAGATCTCCAAGGTGTGAAACTAGTCAAGATGAGCTACCCTTCATTGACCTTTTCCAAGAAGAGGATTAAGACGAAGAGGAGATAGTGAAGAATGAACTAGAAGTGAGTGAGGAGGTTCATCCTAAGAAAAGTCACTATAGCCCTAGAGAGAAGAAAGAACCAAGGATGGCCAAGTCAGCCAGGAAGAATCTGATAAGGGCTGATAAAAGAAAATCAAAAAAAGCCTAAGAGATCAAGCCCACTTTCAATCCTAAGAAAAAACAAGTCTTTATCTCTATTGGGTTTGAAGTAGTGAAGAATGAAGACATAACGATGGACCCTCTTGTACCAGGAGTCCTAGTTCAAGTTCAAACCATCCTTGTCAAGAGAAGAAGGTTGAACAAATGTGCCCCACTGCTACACGGCCTGAACCATACAGCTCCAAGAGCTAGCTTCACCCTCAGAAGCCTATTGCGTTATATATGAAGATGAAGAAGGAAGTGGAATAAGATGAAGCTTAACCTTCTCCTTAGAAGAAGTCCCTAAGAAGTATGCATGTTGAATGCATCATGAGTGGTGATACAACTATCTTTGCTAAGGATTGCATTTATAATCATAAGAGTACCATGCACATGAACAAGAAGAAGACTTCTAAGAGGAAGAAGAAAATAGATTCCCTGAAAGGAAAATCACTTTCCTTTGGAAGGTCCAAGGTGAAAAAAAGAAGATAGGTGGAAAATTTTCTTCTAAAGAAATTTTGGCCTCGGAAGAAAGGAATGACTTTGAAGCATTGAAGTCTAGGAAGAACTTCATCTTGCCTTGTGATCATAAATGACTACACAAGATATACTTGGGTCTTCTTTCTTAGAACTAAGGATGAGACTCATGAAATCTTGAAGAACTTCATTCTAAAAATTGAGAATCAATATGATCACATGGTCAAGTCATAAGATGTGATCAAGAAACTGAATCCAAGAACCAAATCCTTGATACATTATATGATAAAAAAGGTATTTCAAGACAATATAGTGTTCCTAGAACTCCTCAACAGAATGGTGTTACTGAAAGGAGAAATAGGACACTTATTAAGGATGCAAGAACCATGCTCTTTGACTCTAAACTGCCCATCACCTTCTAGGCAGATATAGTCAACATTGCCTGCTATATGCAGAACAAAGTTTTAATAATCAAAACACATGGTAAGACTCCTTATAGACTATGGCACAAAAGAAGACCTTTCTTTGGTTTCTTCAGGTCATTTGGACGTTCATGCACTATCTTGAATACCAAAGATCATATAGCCAAATTTGTTAAGAAATCAAAAGATGACACTTTATTGGATACTCTTCCCAAGCTAAGGCTTATAGAGTATACAATCTCATAAGTAGAGTAGTTGAGGAGTCAGGCAATATGACCTTCAAGGAGCACACTCCTAGTGTGAAAGGTTCTGGTTATGATTGGCTATTTGATCTTAGTTACCAAGTATTTTAACAAATCTTTTGAAAATGTTTCAGGATCTAAAGTAACACATCAGCAGGAGATTCTAATCCAAGATTTGAGCTGAGAAGACCAAATGATAGAATCCATTCAGCTGCATTGGTAACAAACACTGCAAGTGGAAATCCTGTTAGCACGACCATGACAAATTCTTCCGTTGATACATCTGAGGTGCCTACCAATTCCAGAGATGAGGCATAAATCTCTAATGAAGGGATTTCTAATGTAGAAGAAGAGAGAGATGGTTAAAGTGATCAAACAATTTCATGATTATGACAACCGCTCCATTAAAGACAAGATCAATGATATCACACACTCTATGGATCAAGTTACACTTGATAAGTGTGGTGATGTAGTGGGTGCTACTCAATCACTAGATTTAAACTTCACTAATTTAGATCTGTCAAATCAACTTGTTATGATTACTCAACTGAGAATTCACAAGTCACATCCTACCACAAACATGATTAGAGATGGTTAGATTAGGGTAAGAACAAGAGGACAAACCCATGATAAAAATGTTTGTCTTTAGTCTTGCTTCTTGTCCCAGATTGAGCTAAAGAAAGTTGATGAGGATTTGGAAGATGGAAGCTGGGTTGAAGTAATGTAGAAGAAGCTACTTCAATTCAATAGAAAAAATGTTTGAAACCTATGTCCTCTTCCTCATGGGAAGATGCCAATAAGTACCAAGTGGTATTTTAGGAACAAGAAAGATGATAGAGAACTTGTAATCAAGAATAAGAAAAGACTACTTGTTCAAGGGTACACTCAAGAAAAAGGGATTAAGTACACTAGTGTTTTTGGTCCTGTGGCAAGACTTGAAGCTGTCAGGATATTCCTTGCTTTTGCTGCATCCAAGGATTTCATGGTCTACCAACTTGATGTTAAGTGTGCATTTTTATATGAAGTGATAGATGAGAATTGTATGTCAAGCAACCTGTTAGGACTGTGTACGGATGGAGAACTAACTGATTCAACATGAAACCAGATCAAATAGTGTGGAATCCTATTTGATTGGCGATCCAATCAGGGAGAACGTTAATCCGATCAAAACTAACGATTAGAATACGTTAAGAATTGATTAGAATCGATTGGAAACGTTCTATGAAATTGGAAGGGACTCTCTTGACGAACAGGAAAGGCTAGGGTAGATAATTCTCGAAGTGTTTTATTTTTCCACGAATTAAGTGGTATTTATAGGTTACAGGTCTCATTCGTATGACTGAGCCATGCGTATGGCTTAGTCGTGCGACTGAGTCGAACGATTGATTCATTTGTACGACTGAGTCAGTCTTATGACTCAATCGTGCGATTGACTCATTCGTATGGTCCAGTCGTGCGACTAAATCATGATACTTAGTTAAACATATTCTTGAACCTTTAATGATACAGTACTATGTCTAACAACTATAAACCTATATAACATGTTCATCTAAGCGTGTAACAATAAATTATATTAATAGATATAACATTCAACAACCAACAAACATTCAAAGAAGAGTTTTCATTTCTCATATCAAACATTAAATAAGTGTTACAAAATAAAAGTCAATTAAATTTGAGCTCACTAGAACTAGAATTAGGGACATGTGTACCAACAAACTCCCCCTTAGACCTAGCTCTATCTAATCTTTGACATCCTTTATAAACTCTTCAAATCTCTTAGCTTGTTCTTATTTAGAAACACAAGCATGGATATTAAGTACGAAGCATAAACGTATGACATGTTGGAACTGAAGTGCTTGCACTATATCCTGCGTATCAAAAAATAATGGCCACTTGTACAATATGTATACATCAGAAGTGAACAAGTTTGTTAGCCACATAGGATCAAATACCCTTATCGTCTCTACCTTCCCTTCCCTATCCAAAACTATGATGGCCTCTCCGGTGCGCCAATCATAATACCACCATTTGAAATGGGGTGCAAAATCTAGTGGCATCTCCCTCAATGGAATACGTGACATTGTACGCGGAGGGTGCCATTTCAGGACTATCTTTGGTCTTCCAGTAATAGGGTTCACCTCAGATCTTCTGATGTACCTCGTAGCCTGTTGAGGTTTGAAGTTCACCTATCTGGTAAGATACTCATGTTTCAACGTAGCCTCAAACCAGCCTGACATTTTCTTCATGTCAGCATATAGCAGCTTCAGTCGTGGCAGCTGGTTGAGCTCAAAACCAGGGAGAGTCTTTAGATCATGTGGGAATCTAAAGTACTCGATTCCCCTCTCCCTCTTTACTGCGTAAACATTGAGATCCTCAAAATACACCCAGGATATGATCTTCCCTGACACCTTCAGATGCTTCTTGACCTTGTAGATCTTGGTATAGGTACTTGGCTTAGCTGCAGCGCGCTGGGCTCTGATCTCTGAGAAACAAGCCGCCCATTCAGCCTTTCTGATATCTACATCGGCGTCCAAGGTTGGGGCTTGGCTTGTAGAGGCTTCTGTTTCCTTTTCCTTCCGACTCAGCTTCTCTAGAGTATCACTGCCGAGAGTACTACCCAGATCGGGAAACACATTTCCCCCTCGGTCAGTATACTCAGGATAATGCTGAGCCGTGACGTCCTCTATCTCAATCTCGTCTATATCGTTCAGCTCCTCGTCACTATCCACATCAAAGGTAGGAGCATCCTTCACTATCTCATCAGGATTTAGCTGGAACATTTCAGCAAGTTGCTCATCAGTGAGGTCATGAATTATTTCTCCTTCTTCAGGAGTATAACTCACGGACCTCCTGACGATCCCTTGCAGATCAAGTATCATAGTCAGTTGAAACTTGATCTGCTGTAAGGGAGCAACATCGTACTCATCATGCTGAAATGCTGGATCTGCTTGATTTAGACATGTAACACAACAATAGTTAGTATGTAATCAAGATAATCAAACACTGAATAATAAATATATACATTAATTTCATAATAGTAATTGATGATTTCAAGTACAAAAGTTGAACAAAATATAACATCTAAACTTTACTTTTGTCTTGAATCCTTCCTGTGTCTTCAGCTGATGGTGAGGTAGGCAGGGCAGACAATGAGGCTCCTTGGTCTTGTTTCTTCTTTGTCCTTTGCTCTTGACCAGGAGCAGTGGTAGATGCAGTTGCATGTCCTTCATTGTCATCATCATCATCCTCCTTACTTCTTGCCTCACTGTCACCTTCCTCATTATCATCATCACTGTCATCCTCTTCATCATCATCCTCATCATTATCACCATCGTCATCTCCTTCCCCGATCTTCAGAGGCTCATCTTGCGATCCTTTAAGCTTGAGCAAGATCTTCTTGTTAGCAGCTCCAACTCCTCCAATCTCTTTATCGATTCCTCTTTGTGCTCATAGAGTTAGGCGATCTGCTCAGCCTGCTGAGAAATCTGCTGAGCTTGAGAAGCATTTAGCTCCTCAAGCTGATGTAGCTTAGCAGATTTCTCCTCATTGGCTACTAACAGCTTCAGTACCATCCTGTTAAGTGCTGCAAGCTGTTCCTCCATTCCAATAGGAGGGAGGGATGATGTGGTGGGGAATGTGGATGGGTCAGCTTGGTGGCTGGCGGTGGTAGCAGTGGCTGAGGTGAATATAGGTGGTGGAGTATGAATGGGTGGAGTGATATGATGGGTGGCTGTAGTAGGTTGTGTAGTGGTGGTAGGTGGTGTAGTGGTGGTAGGTGGTGTAGTGGTAGTGGTTGGTGTAGTGATAGTGGTTGGTGTAGTGGTAGTGGTTGGTGTAGTGGTAGAGGTGGTGGTGGAGGTAGTAATCATTGTGATCCTCCGTCTCTTTGGCTTCAGCCCATGTGGCTGAGCCATCCTCTTCCTCCGAGTCCCCCTAGACTCGGAGGCTTCCCCTTGCCTGCTAAGCTGGTCTGGGGTGTATGATAGATCTATAGTAGTCTCCCCAGACCCGCCTAAAACGTCTACCAACCGTCCTGATCGCCCTCTCGGTGGCAACCACCTGGCTGCCCACCGTCCTGGTCAGTGGTTCCTCGTCAGACTCTTCCTCCTCATTAGGTTGGAAGTCCTGATGGAAACCAGTTGTCTGTGATCAAAGTGTGGTGATGGTGGAGATGTAACATCAGTAGTAGTGGTGTGAGTGTGCGAAGGACCTGTATCTCCACCATCACCACTATCATCGTCGTCTAAGTCATCATCAGGGATAGCAATCGGCTCTGAGTCTAAATCAATATCATCATGGTGCCACTTACTCTTCGTTGGCGCCACGTAGTCCTCACGGGCCAGATGCTCAAATAATCTCCTCACCGGGAGCTTCACCTGCTTCCCCCGGTATACCCTCATCCGTCCCAGAGTAGTGTCATCCATGACCTCCAGGACCATAGCATCCCCTTTCTCCTTCGACAGCGAGGGGAGCTTTTGATCTATGATCATATGTATAAACCGTGGATACATACAGAAGCTTTCCTTCCCCTTCGCCTTGATGTTCTCCACCAGATAGGTGAAGATCATTCTAAAGAAGCTGAATGGATTATTCAGCACCAATGCAGCGTACGCGTTCTGCATCTGGTCTAAGAGCTCATCGAATCCACCCTTCCTGGATGCGATGCATCTCATAAGTACATAGGCTAAGTATTTGAACTGGGGGAATAAGTTGCTCTTGTTGAGCATACTTGCGTTAATGTCCCCAGAATACTTAGCCCTCATAAAGCAACCTCGAAAAGTGAGGGGATGTAATCGGGTGGGACAATCAGAATCATCTCCTAACTCCAGCATAGTCCCGATATCCTCCTCTGTAATCTGGATGGCCTCCCCGAATATAGAGCTCCTGATAGTATGGGGCTCAGAGGACCTATCAATAGTAGCACCTTTCCAAAACGCCTGTTGTATGGATCTGTAAGGTGTGCATGGCGTAGAGATCACTCAAAAAATCCTCAAGCGTCGTAAGAATGTGAGGATGCCAGCAAACTCCGTAGTGTTGCAGGAAGAGAGATCGAGATGAGCACATATGTTGTGCTTAGTGCTCATCGGCAACCGACTAGCCATCTGTGACACAAAGTAAACAAACATTAGTACGTGTCAAAGACTACCAGACTTGTTTCATGAACTTGAAAATTTTGTTCAGTCGTGCGACTGAGCTGAGCGACTGAGATCTAATCGTGCGATTGAACAAGGAGACTGAGATCTAGTCTTGCGATTGAGCTCCTACGTATGACTGAGTCATGCGACTAGACTAATTTGTATGTTCGCACATGTGTTTACCTTAGTCGTGCGATTGAGCTCAGACGCATGGTTTAGTCATGCGATTGAACCATTCGTCCGTCTCAGTTGTGCGACTGAGCCATTCGCGTCGTTCAGTCGTGCGACTGAAGTTCATCAGTGTGTCCAATCGCATGTCCGATAGTTTGTTCATTCAAATTCGATTTTTGAGCAATACTTGATGTTAAACGTTGAGTATTGGCTCATTATGTTTGCAGAAGACCGACTAAACCCCTAATAATTTTCATTTTATCAAAAAACTTAGTTTTGGTGGTTTATTTGTCATATTTGGTTCGGTTTTAAGTTAGGTCATTGTTTCGGTCATTTTGACGTTGTAGTAACCAATTAATCAGCCAAATGATGTTGCGCAGTACCTATGGAATCGAAACAAATGTCAGAGTATGTCAAAAATAGGTCTAAGCAGATCAAACGAAATTTCAGCAGTATGTGTGTGTATCGTGCGTCTGAGGGGCGATTTGAGAGAATGAAGCGACTGAGAATGACTCCCCCTCTATTTATACTAGCGCACCCTTCAGTCGTGTGACTGAACTTAGTTACATGATTGATTCGTGCGACTGGGCTTCAGTTGTACGACTAGCCCATTCGGTCATCTCCAATCGTACGATTGAGGTCATTCGTGCGACTGTCACAGTCGGTCACCTTCAATCGTGCGATTGGGTTCATTCGTATGGTCCATTCGTACGACTGCTACATATTAATGGTCCAGTCGTGCGAATGGGTCATATTTTTGAAATTTTGCCTTTTTGACCCTTTGACACTTAGCCCTTTGTAACAATAGATAAAACATTTTGATCATTTGATCATCTCAGACATGACCAATTTAAGATTAAAAGCCTTTTGATCACCTCAGATGTGATTCATTTATCCACCTAATCACCTCAGACGTGATCTATTTATCCACCTGATCATCTCAGGCATGATCCATTTATCCACCTGATCATCTCAAACATGATCCTTTTACCTTTTCAGAAACAATTTATTTAAGATTAACGTTAAGTTCATTTTGTGACATTCATAGCAATGAATAACATAGCGAAGTCTGACACAGACACACTTTACAAATAACTTGAAAGACTAAACTAAGTAATAAAATAAACATGTTTTTCCGAATTTGTTAGGGTAGGAATAGCTTATTAGCATTAACATCATTTCTAAGACAGATTCATATGGAATCAGACAGGCATAAACACAATTACTTGGAACTTTTTTATATATATTGAACAGGAAACTAACATATTTACATATCATAGTTTCTCATTCATCTGAGATTTCTAAGTTCTAACCGGGAATCATTCTTGATCTGATATGTAACACATATTGATTTTGAACATCAGGCGGTGCAGCCACGACGATTGTTAGTATACTTGTCCACTTAAATCCATACACAGACTTTTGACACATATTGGTGATGTATTAGGTTATATTATTTCAACCAATATTTGTGGATCCCAAGCTTATA
>BJCO01722079.1:0-14512 GCA_018326465.1 Flaveria floridana | reverse complement strand
CGCTCTCTGCTCTTCCCGACTGAAATTTCTAAGTGTTGGGAGGAGAATGAGAGCTGCTCCCCTTTTATAGGTATTGCTCAGTCGCATCTGCTCCAGGGGAGACTGGACCTTCAGTCTCATAAACACCATGCGACTGGACCCCAGTCGCATGAGTTCCATGCGATTCGTCCTTCATTCGGGTGATTGAACTCCAATCGTACGGTTGAGCTTCAATCGGCCGAATAACATGCGATCGAACCTCCAGTCGCATCAATTCCATGCGACTGAGGCTCAGTCGCATAACCTACCAAAAGTCAAACTGCCGGGCGTTACAACTCTCCACTATTCTATCCTGTTGTTAAGCACCATTTTAGATTCTGATATTAACACGATATCATCCGCAAAGAGCATGCACCATGAAACTGGCTGTTGTATAGACTTTGTCATCTCATCCAGCACTACTATGAAGAGAAATGGGCTCAGTGCCGATCCTTGGTGGAGTCCCACTTCCACTGCAAAGGAGTCTGTGTCTCCGACCTGTGCTCGCACACACATTTTTGCCCCGTCATACATATCCTTGATTATTTTGATATACCTCTCTGGTATCTTTCTAAGTCGTAGACTTTCCCAAATTAGTTGACACGGAACACTATCATATGCCTTTTCTAGGTTGATGAATACCATATGGAGGTCCCTTTTCTTTTCTCTATAATTCTCTATTATCCTCCTTATGACGTGTATGGCTTCTGTTGTAGAGCGTCCTGTCATAAATCCAAATTGGTTTATTGCTATCTGAGTTTCCCGTCTAATTCTCGCATCAATAACTCTTTCCCATAATTTCATCGTGTGACTCAATAGCTTTATTCCCCTGTAGTTTTCGTAACATTGGACATCTCCTTTTTTCTTATATATGGGGACTATGACACTGGTTCTCCACTGGTCTGACATCTTCCCAGTCTCAAAAATAGTGTTTAAATCTGTTAGCCATTGGAGACCCTCATCTCCCAGGCATTTCCACACTTCAATCGGTATGTTGTCTGGCCCCACCGCTTTAGCCCTTCCTATTTTCTTCAAAGCTCTCGTAACTTCGTCTGTTGTGATGCTTCTACAATAGCATTTGTTTTGTTGTGTTGTTTGGGTTGTTTATCTGTCTCATTTTGTTGATTTGGGTTCCTTATGTTAAAAAGGTTATCAAAGTAAGTTTTCTATCTCACGTTGATGTCTTTCTCCTTCACCAAAACCTTTCCATCCGCAGCCTTTATGAACTTCACCATTCTCACATCCCGTCTCCTACTTTCTCTAGCCTTATCTATGTTTAACATGTCATGCTCTCCTTCATTTGTATTTAATCGTTTATACATCATCTCATACGCCGTGTTCTTTGCCTCTGACACCGATGTTTTCGCCTCTTGCTTAGCCTCCTTGTATTTACCTTTTAGCTCTGCGCGTTCTTCTTCATTCTTATAGAATATAAGCTCTCTAAAACTTTGTTGTTTAATTCTTATCTTTTCCTGTACATATTCGTTCCACCACCAGGATTCCTTTTGGCCGACTGTCCTCTTTATTGTAACTCCAAGCATTTCTTTAGCTGCTTGGATGAGCCTAGTTGCCATAGCCTCCCACTTATGATTTGCGTCTTCCTGTGGCCCGGTCTGGTTCATTGGTATGACCTTATCTCTAAAAATGGTAATCTTTTCATCTTTGAGCTGGACACATCTGATCGTAGGTCTAATTCTCTTGTTTTGTTGGGCAATTAGTCTCTTCACACGTATCTCCGCCACCGCCACCAACATATGGTGTTGCGTCACAACTGTCTCTCCCAGGATTGTCTTACAGTCCTTCCATGAGCTACGATCTTCTCTCCTCATCAATAAATAGTCTATCTGCGTGTGTCTTCCGCTGCTGCTAAACGTGATTAGATGCGATTCTCTTTTCTTAAAAAACGAATTTATGATGCCTAAGTCATGCACTACTACAAAGTCAAGAAGCTCCTTACCGCCGTCATTCCTAAGACCATAATCGAAGCCTCCATGTACCAACTGGAAGTGCTCAATATCCATTCCGATATGCCCATTAAAATCTCCTCCTATGCATATTTTTTCTTCTCTAGGTATGTCACCCATAACGTAATCTAAACTCTCCCAGAACTTCTTTCTTTCCGTTTCCCCTAGTCTAACATGTGGTGCATACGCACTAACTACAGCCACTACTTCCTCTCCTATTACTATTCTTAAAAGCATAATTCTATCATTGTATCTTCTCACCTCCACTATATTATCTTGAAGTTCCTTAGGAACTAGAAAACCTACTCTATTTTTTGTTCCATCAGACCCTGAATACCATAGTTAATAACTACTACACTCTTTTGCTCTCCCACCCCGCCATCTAGTCTCCTGAAGACACACTATCTGGACCCTATGTTTCCTCAGCACGTCAATTAGCTCTAGTAACTTACTAGTTAGGGTTCCTACGTTCCACGATGCCACTCGTAATCTACAATCTATTTTCCCTGTATTCGCACCTCTCGTCAACGAACATGATCTCAGGGCAACATAATTGCTCCTACTATCTATTATACCAGACAGAGTCCACTAACACAACCAAAAAAACACGGACAACACCTTAAAAAAAGAGAAACGCAGCACAAGTAAAGTACATCAAAAGCACAATCAAAAGCAATCCATCAGACGAGGTCAACAATACACGAGGGACACACAACCAAATCACACGAGAGAAGAAAAAGCCCAGGAAATAGAGGATGTCTCCCCCTATTCAAAACCAAAAAATGCTGGTACCCCTAACCCAGCCAAACAATCTAAACAAAAAAAATATAATTAAAGATATAATATAAGGCGATTAAAAACAGATATTGCAAACCCAAGAACGATCTCACCAAAATGAACACCCAAATTTAGGGTTTTTCGGTTATACTGCTGGTACGTGGTGGCTGGGGAGGCGGTGAGGTGGCTGCGATGGTGGTGGTGGTGGTGGACGGTGAGATAGAGAGCAAGGGGAAGCGAGGGCGGTGGTGGGTAGCGGTGAAGGCGACAGTGGTGATGGCGGTAGTGAAGGTGGAGATGGGTGACTGTGATTGGTGATGGCGGCGGAGAAGGTGGAGGTGGGTGAGTGACTGGGGTGAAGGAGGAGGTGGGTGACGGGTAGGCGGTGGCGGTAGGCTGTGGTGGTGGGTGACTGGGGTGAAGGTTGTGGTGGTGGGTGGCTGTGGTGGTGGGTGACTGGGGTGAAGGCGGAGGTTGGTGATGGGTAGGCGGTGGCGGTGAGGAACTTAAGAACAGAACACAATCATACATAAAATAGGCATATATAAGCCTTAAGTCAAAATAGGGTCAAAACCCTAAATTCTGATATTTCTGAAAATCTTAAAAAAATTCTAAGTGTTCTACGCGTTTCAGCACTATTTGGGCGCATGAGGCCTATTTAGGCATTTCAGCACTATTTTGGCTCATGAGGCCTATAGTTAACCGTTTCTCACTTTTTGGGCGCACGAACTATTTAGGAGCATGAGCCTACACTTAGGCGCCTGAGCAATAACTTGGGCGCATGAACACTATTGGTGCGCATCACCCCTAATACTTAGGCGTTTAAGCCAAAACTTAGGCGCATGAACTACTGTTCAGGCGCATCAATATGCACTTAGTATTTCTAAGGCACTTTCTAGGTGCATGAGCTACTGTTTGGGCGTATAAGGGCACTGTTTGGGCACATCAACCTTACTTAGACTTTCTAAGCCTATTTTCCAGGCGCTGTTTGGGCGCATCACCTCACTTAAAACTTTCTAAGGCAAAATATTAGGTTCATGGTCCCTGTTTGGGTACATGACTATTTACTTACATGTTTCTTATATATTTTTCAATCCCAAACATTAGTTTACCCTGTTCTAAGCTTATACAACCATTCTAAACACCAATTAAAGCATTTACAACCATAAATCATCCGACACATGCACATATATATATATGGTTACATACATGTCACTTGTAAAAATGTTTTACATGCATTTTCAGCCCTAAACTTTTAAAAACATATAAAAACCGGGGTCTAGAAACTCACCTAGACTGCTTCCAAGCTTAACTCCATCAACTTGAACTTTTCAAAGATTTCTAACACCAATACATGTCAAAAACACATACCCGAGCACATATAAACACATAAGAACATGTACTTTCGGTTTCTTAGTAAGAAACACAACTAAAACCGACTCAAATATGCTAAAATTCGCTTACCTTGGCTAAATTCAGCTATTTTCTCTCTTCAAAGTCGAAGATCTTTTGCTTTGTCTCCCTAAAACTGCCGAGCAGTTGATGTAACAGAGATGTGGGCGGCCATGCCCACTTTAAACATAATAAAAATAATAATAATATTTTGTTCTTTTTATATTTAGCCCCTCCACTTATGCTTCTTTCATTTTCTTTCTAGTTACTCTTTCTTTTCTTTTCTCATTGCTTTTCTTTTCTTTTAACCGACAAAATTTTCAGGTGTTACATTGGGTGCATGACCACCACGTCCAAAACGTCCAAAACTTTTCCCTCTCTAGATTTTATCACCACCACCCGTCTTCTTCACCTCTATCACCACCGTCTCTTCTCTTTCATCATACATCCTACCCGCCAGGTCTACTACCGACCAAAAAGTAATCGATCGGGTAGCAATCAGATGCCTGCGAACGTTAGCTGGCAATCCTTGGATGTACTTCTTGATCTTCTTGGACACCGGCATTACCTGGTCTGACACCAACCTTTCCACCTCCAGCTGTTGGAACTCCCTCTCTATCTTGTCAAGTTCCCGGTGGGGACAGAATTCCTCGATCACAAGCTTCTTCAGCTCTCCCCATCTCATCCTCCCAATGGCCCTGCTACCCTTAGCTTGGACAATATTGTCCCACCAATACAAAGCCAAGTCAACAAATAAGTGAGTGGCAAACTTCACCTTCTGATCCTCCCTACACTCACTAATCTCCAATACTGCCTCCATCTCTCACACCCAGCGGTGAGCAGCAGCAGCATTACCATTTCCATCAAATATTGGGGGCTTTCATCTTTGAAATGCCCCATAATTACAGCCCCGTGTGGTTTCCTGCCCTGCTCCTTCCTCCTCCGCCTCACTCGAGACAACCATCTCGGTCTCTGATCATTTTCTTTCCTCTCTTCCTGTGGTCCTCCTCCTTTCTTTCTTCTCATCCTCCCTTACCGCCTAACTTCAGTCACCACAGATGGCAGAATCGTCTACATGACTTGGTGCACTTCCTCTACTACTGCCTCTTTCACCGAGGCCCTTAAGTTCACACTCTTATCACCACCTTCCTGGTGATGCACCTTGGGCTCTTCGCAGACCCTCTCTGGAGTCTTAGCCTTATTCTTAGTAACACGAGGTTTAGCACCACGTTCATCGTGTACTCCACGCCTAGAGGCCTTAGATGACCTACCTCCAGCCATTCTCTAATAACTATAAGATTCAAACACTAACACGGTCATTCGAGGTAATAGCTCAGTTTATGTCAAATATAGTATGTCCTTAATTACAGTGGCCCGTTTTGTTTAGCCACTTACTTTAATCTTCACACTCCAAGCATTTCCTATCCTGACTACATCCGTATCTAAATCTACTCTGAGCACATAATCAAATACCACACACACATAACTCCAATTAACTTCGAGAAAAGAAATACCTGATGGCACGTAGCTACTCGGGCTGGTATCCCTTTCCTTTAGTCCCACTCTCAGTTTAAGATTAGGTTTTCAAAAATATTTTACCCAATTCACTTATACTTTAGCTCTGATACCAACTTGTAAGGCCCCGTTCCCAGAACCCTTACAGTTGGATAATCATCGCATCATTACATATATAATACATAATTCATAAAATAAGCAACGGAAGTAAGTTAACAAAAACCATTCTTTTCATTGATAAATATTGTGGTTAAGCAATACAACATCGTTAAATTACAAAAGCATCGTTTGTTTGCACTACAATACAACAATATTATTATGTGTGAATGGGTGCCAGTCTTGTCCTGCCAAGTAGCTCCCCCGTGTGCCATCCTCAGTAACATTACCTGCCAACTGAGAATGCATAAAAGTCAGTGTTGCTGAGTGAGTTCTAGTTTTAAAGTATTGAAATACTTTTTTACAGTTTATATACGATAATACTCTTTCTTAACAAAATACTTTCTTTATTTTCGTACATGAGCATTCATCGTACATACAACAAGGTATAACCTTCTTCATCATTCTTTATCTCACATACTCATTCATTTCGTACTTTATTCTTTTCTTTCATATTTGTTTGTTTCTTACTTTATCATTATCTTTCACTGTTTCTAGATCCTGTCAAAACTTTACCTCCATCATGGCCTGAAGCCACCATTCTGGACACAAAGCCTCATCATATCCAGGCATAAAGCCTTATCATTTCCGGGGTAAAGTGACAAGGATCCCGTTTCATACTATCAGTCACTAAGACTGATCCCCCTGTGTGTGAACCCTCATGGCTTAGCCAAAATCGCATGCTATAATACACACAGTTGAGCTTATAACTCTCATGAGTTATGATCCTCCTTTCATTCTGCTTGCAAGCCTTTTCTTTCATTCATTCTTTATGTTCGATTTTCATTTTCATTATCATTAATCTTATCTCTTTCTTTAATGATAATACATTACGTTTGTGATTATAAACACACCACGTAAATTCACACATCAATATATATATAAGGAACATAAGAACAGAACATAACTATGCATAAAATAGGCATATATAAGCCTTAAGTCAAACTAGGTTTAAAACCATAACATTATGATCTTTCCAAAAGTCTCAGAAAATTTCTACGTGTCCTACGCGTTTTAGAACTATGCAGGCGCATTAGGCCTGTTTAGGCGTTTCAGCACTATTTGGGCGCATGGACTTTACACTTAAGCATTTTCAGATTAATTCTTGGCGTTTCTATTGTTCAAGCGCATGATCTTGTACTTAGGCGACTGAGGTTAAGTTGGGTGCATGGGCACTATTGGGGAATATCACCCCTACACTTGGGCGTTTGGGCAAAACTTAGGTGCATGAACTACTGTTCAGGCGCACGGGGTACTGTTTGGGAGCATCAGCCACACTTAAACTTTCTAAGTCAATTTCCCAGGCGCATGAGCCCTATTTGGGTGCATGACCACACTTAAATTTTTCTAAGGAAAATTCCTTAGGCGCATGGGCCCTGTTTGGGTGCACTACTTACATACATGTTTCTAAGATATTTTGAAGTCCCAAACATTAACTTAACATATTCTACGCTTGTTACTACCATTCTAAACATCAAACAAGCATGAACAACCATAAAACATCAACATATAAACATAAGTGCTTACGGTTATATATACATCAGTTGTAAAATCTTTTGTACATACATTTTCAGCCCAAAAGGTTGTAAACAAGTAAAAGACGGGGTCTAGAACTAATATAGGCTTCTTCCAAGTTCAACTCCTTCAACTTCGAACTTTCAAAGGTTTCTAACACCTAAACACGCAAAACACATAACCCGAACACTCGTAAACACAAAGTAACATGAAAATCTCGGTTTCATCATCGAACACCAAGTAAAACCGAATCAATTATTCAAAATTTACTTACCTAGGCCAAGATTTACCGCTTTCTCTCTCTAGAAACCAAAGAATCAGTTCTTCATCTTCTCTTTTGGTCGACAAAACAATAGAATGTGGAGGCTGTTATGGGCGGCCATACTTAAAGTAATAATATAATAAATGAGTTTTCTCCTTTTTACACTTTAGCCCCTCCACTTTGGCCTCTTTCTCTTTCTTTCAAGATATGTTTTGTTTTCTTTTCTCATTTCTTTTCTTTTCATTTATTTTAGACAAAATTTTCGGGTGTTACAAGTCCACCCCCCTTAAAGAGGTTTCGTCCCCGAAACCCGCCACTCTTCGAATAACTGTGGGTAATGTTGTCTCATCTCTTCTTCAGTTTCCCATGTACGAAACCCGTCACTCTTCGAATAACTGTGGGTAATGTTGTCTCATCTCTTCTTCAGTCTCCCATGTAGACTCCGAACCCTTTTGGTTTCCACTGCACACGCACCAGTGGAACCACTTTATTCCGTAGTCTTTTCTCTTTTCGGTCACTAATTTCCACTGGTTGTTCTACATAATTAAGCCATTCATCCACGTCAATATCCTACAATAGGACAACCATATCCTCATCGGCTAAACACTTCCTTAGATGAGATACATGGAATGTCGGATGAATTCGACTTAACTCATCGGGCAATTCTAATCGATAGGCCACCTCTCTTACTGGCACCCCATGACAAGCTACAATCTCCTTAATGAACAAATTTGTCAGTCTCTCGGATGAATATGTCATGCGGATCGATAAGAAGTCAGCACTCTTTTGTTAGACCATTAACTATCACCCAAATGGTATGGTACCCCCTCGCCGTGCGGGGTAACTGCATTATGAAGTCCATGGTGATGTGCTCCCACTCCCATTCAGGTATATCCAATGGTTGGATTTTCCCGTATGTTTTCTGATGTTCTGCCTTCACTTACAAACAAGTAAGGCACTTGCAAACAAGTAAGGCACTTGCTCACGTACTCTGCTATGTCGCACTTCATTCTCGGCCACCAATAATCTTTCTTCATGTCCGGGTACATCTTTGTGGCACCGCGATGAATCGAGTATCAAGCCTTGAGAGCCTCATCCATAATCCGCCCTCGTAGGTCTCCATAACTAAGGATCCAAATCCGTCCATTTTGGGTTCTAACACCGAGAGTGTTCTCACCCAGTTCTATGACTAGACCTCTCATTCTTTTGCAATTAAGGCGATCTTCTTTCAACGTCTCATCTTGAAATTCTTTCACCTGTGTCATCACGTTAGCGGTCATAACCAGCTGATAAGCCTTCACCCGAATTGGCTCGGGTCTCTCTTTTCGGCTAAGGGCATCGGCCATAATGTTCGCCTTACCCGGATGATAATGGATCTCACAGTCATAATCCTTGATGAGGTCTAACCACCTCGTCTGCCTCATGTTGAGATCCTTTAGCTTAAAAAAATACTTCAAGCTCTTCTGGTTGGTGAAGATGGTGCACTTCATCCCGTATAAGTAATACCTCCAAATCTTCAACGCGAAGACCACTGCTGCAAGCTCTAAGTCATGAGTAGGGTAGTTGACTTCGTGGGTTTTCAGCTACCGGGATGCATAGGCTATTACCCTTCCACCTTGCAACAACACACAACCTAGTCCCGAATAAGAAGCATTTGAATATACCACTAGATCCTCACTCCCTTCGGGTAATGTCAAAATAGGAGCTCGAGTTAATCATACCTTTAACTATTCAAAAGTATCCTCCAGTTATCCCACATAATGTAAGGCCCCGTTCCTCGAAACCTCACAGTTGGTCATTCATAGCACTAAACATACCTAATAGTATACATTTCATAAAACTTTGCCGCGGAATTTCATTAGCAAAAGCCCATTCATTTCGTTAATAAATTATTGTTGTTATGCAATACAACATTGTTAAGTTACAAAAGGAAACATCCGTTAATTACATTACATAATAACAATAATAACATGCGTCAATGGATGCCAGTGTTGCCCTGCCGAGTAGCCTCCACGTGTGCCATCCTCAGAAAATGCAATAAAGTCAGTGTTGCTGAGTGAGTTCTAGTTTTATAAGTATTAAAATACCTTGTGTGTCTTATATACGAAATATACCTTTCCATCAAATATTTTACCCTCGTATACAAGCACACGTCATACGTACATTCAAACAATATTCATTGTTTATTTCTTTCTTTCTTTCATACTTTAATTACTATCTTCTATCATCGTATACATACTTTCTTTCCATTCTTTTCCTTAGCATTTGCTTTCATATATATATACAATCATTTCGTGCTTTTCACTATCTTTATTTTCATTCACATTCTTTTGTTTCGTACTTTTCATCATTCTTTACTTTGTTTCACATACTTTCTTTTCATACTTTTCATCATCTTTACTTTCTAACGGATCGATGTACAATACCCCAAACATTGTGCACGAAGCTGATGCTGGGCCTGAGGACTACAAATAGACCCCAAACATTATGCACGAAGCTGACGCCGTCACATAGGGCAAGTCATCTATCCCTTTCATCCGGATCAATGTGTAATACCATGAACGTTGTGATACTGGCATCTGGTCTACAATTAAACCACGTACATTGTGCACGAAGCTGACCCAGTCACCTAGGGCATGCCACAAGGGTCCCGTCAATCTCAATGATTGACCCTGTATGCATCCTTCGAGTTATTTAACCCGCACACAGTTGAGCTAACAACAACATGGTCGTGCATCTTCTTTCTATTTGCTTTCAAGCCATGCTTTCTTTCATTACGTTTCACTTTTTATCTTTGTTATCTTTCATTTCGTTACGTTATACTTTACGTTCATTCATACATTCATCCTACTACGTAAAGTTATAACATAATACTTAACGTATATTATACTATAATATATAAACATTTTGAAAACCAATAAACGATAACACATCATTCCTTATATCATCATACATCTTCTAACAATAGGCCATCACATATTCATTCTTAAAATAGTCCAAAACAGTCCATATGTCAAAGCCTAAAATTCTGGTTTTCCCAAAAATTTAGAAAATTTTTCCAAGTGTTTGGGCGCATGGGCACTATTTGGGCGCATGAAGACTGTTTGGGCGTTTCTCCACTACGCAGACGCATGAGCCTATACTTAACTATTTCGATACTTAGGCGCATGAGCCTCCTGGGCGCATGGGCACTATTTGGGCGCATCAACATACATAGAATTTCTAAGTCCATTTTTCAGGCGTATGAGCCCTATTTAGGCGCATGTCCACACTTAAAACTTTTCTAAGGAAAAATATTAGGCGTATGGGCTCTGTTTCGGCGCTTGACCATCACCTTATATATTTCTAATATATTTTTCAGTCCTAAATGCCATTTCAACCTGTTCTAAGCCTATACAACTATCCTAAACATTAAACCAAGCATTTGTAATCATAAAACATTAAACACATGCACATATACATGCAGTTACATACATTTTACTTGTAAAAATGTTTTACATGCATTTTCAGCCCCAAAACCTTAAAAACATATCAAATATGGGGTCCAGAAAGTCACCTTAGCTGCTTTCAGTCTCAACTCTTCGACTTGAACTTTTCAAAAGTTCCTAACACCTAGACATGTCCAAAAAACACATAACCGAAGGCATATAAACACATAAGAACATGTATAACCCGGCTACATGGTCAAAACTCATCAAAACCAAACCCAATTATGCTAAAACTTACTTACCTTGACTGAGTTTAGCTTCTTTCTCTCTCTAAGCCGAAGATCTTTCTGCTTTCTCTCTCTAAAATGTTGAGCAGTTGAGAAATGCAGAAGATGTCGGCGGTCATGCACACTTTAAACAGAATAATGATATTATTTGGTCCTATTTACACTTTACACCCCTCCTCTTATACTCCTTTTCTTTTTCTTATAAAATATCTTTCCTTTCTCTTTTTCTCATTTCTTTTCCTTCTTTTTAAATGACAAAATTTCCAGGTGTTACACACAAACTTCACACCTTTGCGGATCAATTTGGTCAAAGGTGAGGCTATTTTGGAGAAGTCTTGGATGAATCTCCTGTAATAACCCGCCAAACCTAAAAAACTACGAATCTCGTATGGCATCTTTGGAGACTACCATTACATCACTACCTTAACCTTTGTCGGGTCCACCATGATTCCTTCAACATTAACAACATGACCCAAAAATTGAACCTCATGCAACCAGAAAGCACACTTAGAGAACTTAGCGTACAACTTCTCTCTTCTAAGTGTCTCTAACACCTCGCGTATGTGGCCAACATGTTCCTCCTCACTTCTCAAATAAATCAGGATATCATCAATAAACACAATCACCGATTTATCTAACATTAGCCGATACACTTGGTTCATCAAATGCATAAAGACAGCTGGCATGTTACTCAGACCAAAAGACATGACGAGAAACTCGTAGTGTCCATAACACGTACAAAAAGTTGTCTTAGGAATATCCTGCTCCTTCACCTTCAACTGATGGTAGCCAGATCGAAGGTCTATCCTGGAGAACCAACTGCCACCTTGTAGCTGATCAAACAAGTCGTCAATCCTCGGTAGAGGATATCAGTTCTTCACCGTTAACTTGTTCAACTCCCAGTATTCAATGCACATCCACATACTACCATCCTTCTTCTTCACAAACAATACCGAAGCACCCCAAGGAGAGGTTCTCGGTCGGATAAACCCTTTATCCATCAGCTCCTGCAGTTGAACCATTAGTTCCTTCATCTCGGTCGGAGTGAATCGATACGGTGCTTTGGCAACGGGTTGAGCACCGGGTATCAAATCAATCTGATCCATTAGTTCCTTCAACAATTTTGTCCCACCAACACTCAGCCATTAGTTCCTTTATCCGTCAACTCTTGTAGTTGAGCTATTAGTTTATTCAACTCATGTAGTTGAGCCATTAGTTCCCAATGGCCCTGCTACCCTTGACTTGGACAATATTGTCCTACCAACACTCAGTAAATTGTATTGTAAATTTTCATAATAATTTACTTTCTCAAACTTAAGTACGCCATTTGTTACCATTCCTTCACCAAAAATTTTACCTCCCTTCTTATCCCCACTAAATGCCACGTATGAAGCATTTTTATGTTTGAAATCATGGAGTAGAGAATAGTTTCCTGTCATATGTCTAAAACACCAACTATCAACATACCACTTGTTGTCAGTCCTCCATGGATGTTCCTACACACATAATAAAATCAATTGTAATATGGAATACAAGCCTTAATGATCTTTGGCTTGCCACTTATGTCTAAAATTGTTACTCCTTTATGAATGAGTCTAGATGGTTCATGTTTGATTTTAAACTCAATTGATTCATTATGTTTTGTTTGGGGTGAGGATGATTCTATTGAAGAAGGACTTGAAGCACTTTGACGTGGTTCCACTATCACTTCTTCTTTCACCTTCTCTTTGAGCTTCTTTTCCTTTGAACTTGATGATGGTCACTGATTGGAGAAAATTTCACTATCTTTTGATTTTGATTGTGGTATAGGAGTACCCTTTTCAACGTGATCAAAGAAGGCTTCATCAGTAGTAGTTGTTTTCTCTTTCAAAGCTACCTTCTTGTGAGGAGTTATGAGTTGAGAATGTTGCTTCTCCTTTTTCTTGATTGCTCTTTCATCAACAGATGGTTGCTTCTTTGCCTTTGGCATATTTTGCTTTGTTTGCAGCTTCTTAAGCTTTGAATCATCCTGACTTTGTCTGATTCAATTTCCTCAGGTTGCTTCTTCTTTGTGCTCTTTGTTTTGTTTTTTTGTTGAAATAACATTATTGAGTAGAATTATTATTCTTTTTACAAATAGCACAGTGCTTGTTAAAGTAACAATCAGAAGTTATATGATTGTTCATATTGCATATGGAGCCATAACTGCTGAGGTAGCATTCATAAGTGTTGTGATTATGCATATCACACCACTTGTAGTATTTCTTTTCTGCTTCATTCTCAGAGTCAATCACTTTCTTATTTTTTTCTGCTTTTGTGCCTTCAACTCTTTTTCAAATTTGGCAGCTGATGAATCCTTGCCACTCCCAAACATGTGTCAAAGGGTTCCTGTTGAACAGTAGATGAATTCTATTGCTTAGGATTCATAGCTTTCTATTGCTTGGCTTTCTTCTTGATGATAGTTGAATCAGCTGATTTCTTCTTCTTCTTCCGTAGATCTTCTATGGATGTTGATTGTGTTGAGTGCTCAACATTTTTCTTCTTCTTCCGTAGAAGTTCTACTGAAGTCTTTGCCTTTTCTGCGGAAGTGATTTTTGCCTTTTCCGTAGTGTCAAGATTCATTTCAGCTTCAGCTGTTCTTTTTGTTGATAGGAATTTTTGCCGCTTGTTTAGTTCATGAAGTCCTTCATTCAGTTGAGCTATCCTTTTGTAGATGGTCCTCAGCATGTTTCTTTGCTTTGGAGGATAAGGTAACTTGATCTCTTTAAGAACTTTAGGCATGATAGGTTCAAATGAAACAATGGTTTTGAATGATCTCTTCAAGAACTTTTTGCTCATCATGTTCATCAGACTTATCCAATTCATCACACTTATCAAAGTCAAATTCTGATTCATCTTGTTTTAAAACTTCTAATTTAGAAGACTCAGTTTTACACCACCTTAGAATCATCATGTGACACCCCGTAATTTCAGATTAACATTTACCCGAACTCGCAAAGACTCGAAACGCATATAAACACCGCCACCGACATCGTTAAACTAATTGTAATAAATACTAATGCGGGTGTTTGTAGAGAATTCACATAAACGAGATTTCCTAAGGAATCCTATTAATTAATAGAGCTCGCTCGTCTAAGTCGTTATCAACCGAAACGAATTCGGGAACTCGGTACCTAAGTGCAGGGACCAAATCTGACAATTTCCAAACTGGGGCTGGGT
>BJCO01722078.1:0-17670 GCA_018326465.1 Flaveria floridana | reverse complement strand
AGTGTTCTATCAGTAGTTTGTTAATAACCGTTTGATGTCACTATCAAGTGACATCAGCATTCATCATTTTCCTTCTATAAAAGGAAGATGACCCATTTGTAATCGGTACCGAAACGTGTGAAGTTATATAAAACATCTTTTTGGTAGAACTTTTCTCTCTCTCTATAATTCTACTGTTACATGCAAAATCTTTTGTGTTCTTGCCGTAATTGCTAATTATTGTGCTAAATCCGTTGCGAATACAATCTGATTGATCAAACTAGAGGCTGAGATCCTGTCATCTACTTTATTTCTGCTAAATTTGATCACTCTTGAAGATGAGGTAGCTGATTAACTTGGTGTTCGATGAATTGATGATGTTTTTTAGCATAAACGAGCTTAATTGAATCAGTTAGATACAGTTAGGATCTTAATTGAGCCTAAATCTAATTGACCACATAATTAATCAAATTATAATCAATTTGGTGAAAGATTGAAGCTGGAAACGTTCAAAATTGAACAGATCAAAAGGCCCAAAAGTTTGGTTTTCGAGCGAGAAGTTTTTTTTACGTAAGAGTTTGCTACAAAAGATTCCGTTTATGCGATAAGTTCCATATTTCGCAAAATCAAAGTTACAAAGTTTCCGTGCGATAAGTTTGTATTGTTCGTGTGAGAACTCTGTGATTTCACGCGAGAACATAGCTTTTCACGCAAGAACTTGGAGATTGGTACTAGCACAAAGCCACCTCACCTGCTCAATGAAGAAGATTATCCAGACTGGGCATATCAGTTTGAAAACCATGTCATTTACACTAAACCCAGGATGATGAGATCTATCAAGCAAGGTCCATATATCCCAGAATACAAAAAGGACAAAGGAGACTTGGTTCCAAAACCTGAACATATTTGGGATGAGGAAGACTTGAAAAGGATGGAGCTTGATGATAAGGCTTATGCTCTCATCACTATGGCACTTTCCACTGAGATAGCACAAAAGTTCAAAGATTATACTAAGGCTAAGGTTCTATGGGATGCTATAGAAGAGCAAATCATGGGAAACAAAGACATGAGAGAGAGTCGAAAAGATATGCTTAACCAAGAATTTAATATGTTCAATCATGTTCTTGGAAGAATGGTGTTTGGTTTGAATAACTCAAGCAAAATAGGGTTTAATAAGTCCAGTTTGAGATGCTACAACTGTGACAAACCTGGTTAGTTTACTAGAGAATGTACTGAAATAAGATCAAATCAGAATGATAATGGAAAGAAAATGGTCATTGTGGCGGTAGAGACCAAAAATTATTAAGCCAGTTTATCGTAAAACAAAGCCTTGGTGTCTCAAACAAAGGAAGAGTATGATTTGTCAGATCAGATAGAGCAGTTAGGTAGAGGCTATTGAAGACAAATTGATGCAAATCAAAAAGCTAAATGTATGGCACCTGTGTGAACTACCAAAGTGTAAGTTACCAATTGGAATAAAATGGATTCAAGAACAAAACGGATGAAAAGGATGCAATTGTCCGCAAAAAGGCCAGACTTGTTGTTCAAGGATTCTATCAAATTGAAGGACTTGATTTTGAAGAAGTATACGCTCCTGTTGCAAGAATAGAAGCTATACGCATCTTTCTAGCATATGCTTCATACAAGAACTTCATAGATATTAGATGGATGTCAAAACTGCATTCTAGTATGGTGAAATAAAAGAGGAAACTTTTGTTTGTCAACCACCAGGTTTAGAAGATACAGATCATCTCAACAAATACAAATTTCAAGACTCCAAGAAAACTCAAACTCCTATGTCTTCTCATCCTACTTTAACTCCAGATCTCACGGGAGAAGACATTGATCAACACATGTATCGATCAACGATCGAATCTCTAATGTATCTTATTGAAAGTAGACCAGATATCATGTTTCCTAGTTACCAGTGTGCAGGTTATTAGAGTAATCCAAAGGAATCTCACATGAAATCTGTCAAGCGGATTTTTAAAATCTCAAGGATAAACCAACACTTGCCTTTGGTATCCTAAAAATTCTGATTTCAATTTATTTACTTATACTGACGGTGATTATGCAGGATGTAACTTGGACAGGAAATCAACAATTGGGTTTGTCAATTTCTTAGCAATAGGTTGATTTTATAGCAGTGCAAGAAAGAGAAAACGATATCCACATCAACTGTAGGGGTTGAATATGTAGCTGTATCAAGTTGTTGTTCACATATTGTTTGGATTCAAAAACAACTCCTTGATTATGGCCTTAACATCTATGACACAAAAAATTTGTGTGACAATACTATAGTATTGAACATTGTTAACAATTCGATTCAACATTCAAAGACAAAACACATCGACATCCGTATGCATTTGAT
The DNA here is from genome assembly GCA_018326465.1 of Flaveria floridana. Taxonomy (NCBI): domain Eukaryota; kingdom Viridiplantae; phylum Streptophyta; class Magnoliopsida; order Asterales; family Asteraceae; genus Flaveria; species Flaveria floridana. The sequence continues at coordinate 15,320 of BJCO01722078.1, read as the reverse complement.
TTCATGCTAAAACAGGTTGATAGTTACAGTTTAGTCATACTCAAGCTAGTTACTTTCTGACTAAGCTTATTTGAGATATTGTACATATATGTAAAAGTCAAAATATAAAAAAATTGTATAAAAAAGCAAAATAAAAGAACAAAAGAGATAAATAAACAAAAGAAGCAAAAAAGGCCATAGAGGAAGAAAAGATGCCAACACGCACAATACTAGAAGATATGTCATAGACATACATATTATATGATAATATTTTCTACTTTGAGAATATGTTATGACATAGGAGGCAAAATTAAAAGATGAGGCATGTAAGTCTGACATGGTATGTATGTCCTAAACGCCTTTCGAGGGCAAAACATAAGTCCGAGTGGCAGTTAATAAGTCCTATAACTTGTTAATATTCTGTGTTCAAAAACATTTCTCGTGCTAGTTATACTCCAAATAGATATTAACAAAGACAATAATTGACACTGATAAATCTAATCAGAAGTGATGGTCTAAGTCAAATTGGGGTGACATGAAATCTCGAAAGTGTCTTGAAGCTACATAAGGTTTTTTGCAAGATTTTTGATTATGAGATTCAGTGAATTCATCTAACTTACCCAAAACATGATAAATATCACAGTTTATGTGTGTAGGTAAAACTTGAAAGTTTATGTTTAACATGGATACAATATATTGACAATCAACATAATCAGTCTTATTTACAATAATACTGGATGATGTTAATGATCAATTTCTAAGAAATATGATCCTATACTTGAAAGTATCCATGTCTCGTTATAAGTATGTTGCTTCTCCAGCTAACACAGTGGGGCATGCTTTTCTGGAAAAAGATGATGATCCTCCAGAAGATGAGGGTGATTTGTTTGTTGGAGCTGGTTTCTTCATAGACCCTTCCTACTCAAGTGCTCCTGTTTATATAACTCAACCTTAGTCTCCTCGTAAAACTCAAACTCCTAAACCTCAAACTGAGACTTTATCTTCTAACTATGTTAAAACTAGCAAAGTTAAAGATATCATTAATATCCTTTTACACGATGATGAGTCAATATCTGCTTTTATTGCTTTCATGGCAAGTTTCCATGCTTACCAAGGTAGTCATCTAATCCAGTTAGATCTTATTTTGTAGGATTTGTTTGAGATGGATCCTGATGATGTGGAAAAGTTGGACTTGAATTGACAGATGGTAATGATTGCCTATAGAACATAGAAACACTCATATGTTAACAGGAATTACAAGCCCAGTGTGAATTAAACTATTGGCTTTGAAAAATCAAAGTCAATGTGTTTCAATTGCAATAGTTATGGTCGTTTCTTAAGGGAATGTAAAGCTCCTAGAAATCAAGGCGGAAATGGTCAACCTGTTTCTTGTATTCAAAGATACCAACAGCAGTCATAGAAAACCTTCTAAAAGCCTTATCAAAGTCTTCCCATGCCAGAACATAAGATGAAACAAAATAAACTGATGAGCCAAAGAATGCTCTTGTTGTAAGCATCAAAGATGGCTATGACTGGAGTGCATACGATGAACAATTAACAACTGATCTAACATCAAGTTTAGCCCTTGTTGCTGAAGTTCAAAGTGAAGACTGGTCTTAGAAAATGATTCTAAGGAGGATGGCTATTCAAAAAATAATGATGAAGATTATGATTGGAGTGATAAATCTGACCCAATAGAGGATTCAGAAGAAATTGCACTCATGGCTCAGTCCGAACAAAAAAGGTTGAGTATCCATCATCTGATTTTGAGACTTCCTCTTCAAGTTATCCTAAAATTCCCGTCAAAGTCAGAGAAAAAATGTGCACAAAGGCATGTTTTGATCAAGTTGAGCATTACAGATCATATTCTGTTAAAATCTATATCAAATTTAAACAAGAAGTAATGCACAACAAACTAACAAATGACCACAGTGTCTGATGAAAAGATCTTATCTCTTTAAACCTCATGGAATAAAACACTAAAAGAACTTGAGCTTGTTAAAAAACAACTTGAGGAGGTGACTAAAAGTTTAGAAGAAAAAAATAGCTCATGCTACAACACAGGTGGATCTAGCTAAAGTTAAGAGTTCTAAAACTATTAGATTGATCAGGCTGTTCGTTCTCACTGATTGGATCGCCAATCAAATAGAATTCAATGCTATTTTATCTGGTCTGACGCAGAATCTGTTAGTACTCCGTACGTACACGGTCCTAACAAGTGGTATCAGAGCTTAAGCTCGTGATTTTGCGTGGATTCAAATGGTTTTATTGTTAAAATCAACGTTTTTAATCAAAAGTCCACTTTTTCGCTTCAAAAACTTGTTTTTGACAAGTCTCTTTGTTAAACCTTTTACCATACGGCAGATTAGGGTTCGTAAAAATTCGTAATTTTGAGTTAAAGTGTTCAAAAATTCGATTTTTTCCCGCAGCAGCAGCTTCAGTCGCACGACTATCTCAATCGCATGACTGAAACCCATTCGTATAGTTCAATCGCAAGACTGGAGTTATCCTCATAGTTCATTCGCACGGTTGAGTTATTCTAGATGATTGACCTCATTTTCCCTGTTCATTCGCACGACTGAATCCAATCGCACGATTGAAGTCATCCGCATCTTTCAATCACACGGTTGACCCAGTTGTCTTGTCCAATCGCATAATTCAATCTGTCCTGTTCTGTGTTCATCAAGTTCAAAGTAGTGGAAGATCAGTTCTCTGCATTCATTGCTAGAAAGGACTCACGTATCCAGAATCTTCTACTTCTGGAAAGTGAGATCGGGAACCACAACAAACCGCCAAAGCTGTTAACGTTGGATGAATAACCACAGTGGAAACAGCGGTTTGAAATCTACCTGAATGGAGTTGATCGTAATCTGTGGACGTCTATTGAGACTGGTTATGTGGTACCAGTCAGTGCTAATGGGGTAAAATTGACTTTGGTAGGAATGAGTGAATCCTAGAAGACTATGCATAATGCTAAAAAGAAAGCTTATGCCTTGTTGACTCAGTCTATACCTAAGGACATTTTCCATCAGTTCTCAGAGAACAAGCAGTCGAAGAAGTTATGGAGGCCTTAGCAAAACGATATGAGGGGAATGCAACTCCAAAGGCACTGAAGGCTAAAGCTCTTAAAAAGGAATTTGACAATTTTTCACCAATCGGAAAAAAGTACATTATTGATAGATTCTATCACTTAAGGAGTGAGTTGCACACTCATGGCATGACCATATCCATGGAAGATAAGGTTTCAAGTTTTGCTGATGGTCTGCCAGACAAATGGGATCCATTTGTGTCTAATCTGAGACAAAATAACATTCTTGCCATATTAGACATAAATGATTTCATTTTGAAGTTATGGGAGGAAGAACTGCCTCAAAAATACAAGTCAAAGAAAGGATCCTATGCTCAAAATCCTGCATTGTACAATTTGGTTTCAACTCCTGCTACTTCAGGCGCCCCACTACAAACAGCGTTTGTGTCTAACTCTTCTACTCCTTCCCAAAGCTGTTCATCGGGAACCGAAACGTCAGGGTCATCTGGAACCCAATACATTGTTCCAAAGGCAAATACTACCAAGTTAAAGACCGAGAATCTCAGAAATGTCATTGTGGAAGTTGCTAAAGAACATATGGACCATCTAGTTGCTGTTGTTCAATCGTACGATGGGTTAGTTGCTGGTAAGATTGGGAACTGTCATCTTGCTGACGAGGACTATGAACAAGTTGATGAAACTGAGCTGGAACACATGGATATTATGTGGGCCTTGGCTAATGTTATTAGAAGAGCCAAGAAGTTTGTAAAGAAGACGGGACAAAACTTGGTTGCAACTAAAGACACGACATTTGCGTTTGATAAAACCAAGGTCACATGCTTCAATTGTGGAGAAAAAGGGCACTTCAAACGTGAGTACGTAAAAGCCAAAGAAGACCGGAAATGGAAATCCTTTTCCTACGTTCAACTGTCAAGACAAGGATAAAATTGGACTATCATCTTCTCATAAAGAGTCTAAGGCTTTGGTTTCTCAAGGTGATGAAGGACAAGACTGGTCCTTCCGATTTGTATCCGAGGGTGAATCCAATGTTGCATTAGTTGATACCTTGGGTGATGGATCTGCAAGTGAGGGAGACATCATAGCTGAACATGCTAGTTCAGATATCGAAGAAGCTATGAAGGTTTTTGATCATTTGATTGAAGAAGAGTTTTGTGCTGCAAACTTAGAATCTCAAGTCACTGAAGGGTCTGACACTACACTGATTGGATCGCCAATCAAATAGAATTCCGTGCTATTTGATCTGGTCTCACGCAGAATCCGTTTGTACTGCGTACGTAAAGGGTCCTAACAAGTAAGATTGATTCAGTCACACGACTGAACCTTTTGTCGTGCGTATGAGTCAACCGTATGAGTCAGTCACATGACTGAACCATGCTAATGGTTCAGTCATACGAATGAACACTGAAAACCTATAAATACCACATAATTCGTGAAAAAACAAAACACTTTGAATACTTTCATACCCTAGCCGTCTAGAGCGTTCTATGTCGGCAATCCAAGTTCATAGTTCGTTCCTGATCGATTCCAACTTGCTCTTAACATTTGTTTCATCGTTAGATCGATCAGGGTGTTCGTTCTCACTGATTGGATCGCCAATCAAATAGAATTCCGCTCTATTTGATTTGGTCTCACGTAGAATCCGTTAGTACTCCGTACGTACATGGTCCTAACAATTCAATAATCCAGACTTCATAAAATGACAGAAAGAATAAAAATAGAAAGAAACTGTAAAAGGGTCTTCTATGATGCCATTCAATCCCTAAGAAAGAAGAGACCATCAAGATGGAGAAACTAGAGAAGGAGAAGGAAAAATGCTAAAGCTAAATCCTCTTAGAATCAAAGTCAAAATAATCAAGCTAATTAGTTTAATCCAGTGAAGTTTATGTTTGCATGTACTTTTGATATGAACACAATTCCAGAAACCAAATCAAAATCAAAGAAGAAATCTAACTCTGATATGAAAATAGGTTCATATCTATAGTGTTCTGCTGTCAACAAAAGATTTGTATCTAAGAAGAAGTCTACGAATAGTGTTAATGAACAAAAGTTAAAACCTAAATCTTAAAAGAACAAACTCTCAAATAAAAAACAATAGATTAACTTTGTAACTCCTAAATCAAAACAAGGATCAAATGTGGCTTCCACATCTATGGTTAATCAACGGTTGTTTAAAATTCAACAAAGGTATTGTGAAATATGCAACATGTATAATCATAAAACTACTGAATGTTTCTTTAACAGGTACTACTACATTTGTGATATGAAAAAGCATTCAATAGCTAATTGTTATTTCAACATGTACTATACCATTTGTGATGAAAGAAATCACAAAGCTGAGGATTGTTACTTCATAAAGACTTCTCTGAAGAAAGAAAATTTCAACCCAAGATTTCAATGAAATCATAATGTCGTTTTCAAGGTTTGACAAAACAACCTTCCTTGGGCTTGAGTTCTTTCCAAAGGATTGATCCTGATAGTGATCATTCTTATGTCGTGCAAACAAAGCGTTATAAACATGGAAAATTCATTCCCGCTCTGTGTGAATGAAAAATAGAAATTTTGGTAAGCAAAATTTTTCTGAAAATGTTACTATTGATGGTTTAAATTATCTTGATGATGATCTTGAAAAACGTTACCATGCTTTGTGGATTAAAGAAATTAAAGATGATAAAAAATTGGTCAGAAAAGGAATTAATAAACTGAAACAACAAAAGAAGCCTGATTTGAATAAGCTTCATTTTGAACAGTTTACCATTGTTGGTAAATTTGGTAAGATCAAGACCATCATAGCTTGGATTGATAACACAAGTTAAATTACTTTGAAATGTTAGTACACCCAAGAAGACCAATTTACAAGTGGTATGTTAATAGTGGATGTAGCCGACATATGACAGACAACCATGCCTTGCTACATGAGTTTAAGCTAAAAGATGGTACTCATGATGTATTCGAGGGTTATGCAAGTGGAATGATTACAGGCGAAGGAACCGCGTCCAATGGGATTATTAGCTTTGATAATGTCAATAATTATGCATAATGGAACTTTAATCTCTTAAGTGCTTCAGAAATTTGTAACGAATTTTACTCTGCTTTATTCAATGATTCTTTTTGTTACATTTTGAAGCCAGGTTTTTCAGATAAGCAAAGAATGGTTAGTTGTTAAAGTTGTATGTGATCGAGATGTATGCAAGTTAGATATGTCTCAAGTAGATCTAACTGTAGAAACAACATTCCTAATTGGTCAAGCGTCAAATGACGAAAGTCATTTATGGCATAGACGTCTCGGGCATTCCAATTTAAAGAACATGAACAAGCTTGTAGCATGAAAGCATGTAGTAGGGATTCCAACAAAGAAGTTCGCCACCACAGATCACTACACAACATATTTAAAAAGGAAGAAACAAAGAGCGTCTTAGAGGGCTAAGCTAATAAACTCAAATTCCAAGCCTCTACAAATGTTGCACATGGATCTATTCAGACCAACAAATGTGCAAAGTATTAGAAATAAATATTATTGTTTAGTTATCATTGATGACTTTTCAACTTTGATTGAGGCTGCACGTTCCATGTTAGCAGATGCAAAGATTTTAATCACTTTCTAGGATGAAGCCATATCTACTACATGTTTTGTGCAGAATCATACATTACTTATGAAAGATATATAGAAAACTCCTTATGAGTTGACGTTTGGCAGGAAACCTAATAAAGATTTTCTTAAGTCTTTTGGTTATCCTCTTTTAATATTAAATTCAAGTGATCAGCTAGGAAATCTTGATGCAAAATCTGATGATGGATTTTTCGTGGATATTCGTTGGTTTCAAAAGCCTTAGGGTTTATAACTATAGGACGAATATAATCCTTGAAACTTTTAATGTTAAGTATCATGATCAATCTCAAACTCAACAAGCACAAGAAACTCTCATTTTTAAAAATTTAAATGTTTCGTAACCAATTCCGAATGATGGTCCTGAAATTGTACAACCTGAGTCTGGAACTTCATTATTTCTCATGGTGTAGTTGTTACCGATAATCTTGATTACTTTATCAATTCACCGACTCAAGTTCCTACTTTCACTCCACATATCTCGAACTTATTGCTGTAGCTTTCTGATTTGAACCAAACTAATATGTTTGTTAACATTCAAGAAGATGAGATTACAACGTCTCCTGTTCACAAGACTAATCCTACATCCCAGATTATCGATCCATTGAATAAGTGAATGACGAGGAGTCATTCAGAACAAGCAAACTTCTACTTGTACTCGTGTGTTTCTATCTAAAATTGTCCCTAAAAACATCACAGAAGCATTACAGGATAATAATTGGATTGAGGCAATGCAAGAAGAGTTATTATAATTCAACAAACAGGAAATATGGAAGCTTGTGGATTTACTTGAAACAAAAAATGCCATAGGCACCAAATGGTTGTAAAAAACAAGGCAGATGATCGAGGAATTATTGTTCACAACAAAGCAAGACTTGTTGGACAATGTTACACCCAAGAAGAAAGAATAGATTATAGTGATGTATTTGCCTCAGTTTCAAGACTTGAAGCAATTCGTGTCTTCCTGGCTTATGCATCGCATAAGAAATTCATGGTGTACCAGATGGACGTAAAAGGTGCTTTCCTATATGGACAATCACTGAGGATGTGTAAGTCAAGCAACCTTTAGGTGTTGAAGATTCAGAATATCCTCATTGTGTGTACAAGCTTAGTAAAGCACTATATGGTCTTCCTCATGCTGCTAGAATTTGGTATGATATGTTGTCACAGCAAGTGATCCTGCATGGATACATGCGAGGGAAAATTGATCTGACTTTGTTTATAAAGAAGGATGTTGATGATCTCCTATGTGTTCAAGCGTATGATGATGATATCATATTTGGTTCTACAAGTCCGAAATTGTGCAAAGAATTCAAAGAAATCATGAAGTCTCGTTTCAAAATGAGTTCTATGGGAGAAATTAACTTTTTCCTTGGTCTTCAAGTGAAACAGTCTGCAGATGGAATTAATCAGGAGAAATTCATTGAAAATTTTTTAGAAAAATTCAAACTGAAAGATTGTCAATCCATCAGAACTCCAGCTGATGTTAATACCAAGATTGAACCTGATATGAAAAGAAAATAAGTTGACCAAACTCTATACAGATATTTAAGTGGATCTTTGATGTAACGTACTGCATCTGGACCTGATACAATGTATGTTGTTTGTGTCTGTGCTAGGTACCAATCTCACACGAAGGAATCTCATCTAATCTATGTTATATGAATATTTAGATATCTTAAAGAAAAACCGACTTTAGGGTTGTGGTATCCTTATGAAGGAAAATTGGAGTTACATGGATATACAGATAGTGATTAGGGAGGATGTTGCTAAGATCGTAAATCTATGACAGGTGGTTGTCAGTTTTTGGGTACCAGAGTACTCTTGTGACAATGTAAAAAACTAATAAATGCCTCCGTTTCAACCGAAGAAGCTGTGTACTTAGCTCCATCAGCAGGATGTTCTCAAATCCTTTTGTTACAAAACCAACTGCTGGATTACGGGTTTCAATTTTCTTAAAACTCCTATTTACATTGATAACACCGCTAGTATGTCTATCACAGCTAATCCTGTCTAGCACTCAATAACAAGCATATCAAAACACCATGCCATTTTCTCGGAGATAACTCTGAAAAACATTTAATCATTTTTATTCAAATCTCAACTGAAAAATAGTTGGCTGACTTATTTATAAAAGCCGTTTTACCAAATCGTTTTGAGTATTTTGTCAAGTCGATTGGACTCATTAACCTTGTTTGAAAACTGGTTTTGATCATGTTATGTGCCATTTTACAAGGAAATTTTGATCACTTGTTTGAGTTTATTTTAGTTAACTAAATCATAAAAATTAAAAGAACCCTCCGCTAGCTGAAAAATAAAAATAAAAGAGAAATTGTCAAAGTTGACTGCCTGGTTGTATATACTATGTGTGCGTGCTCGAAAGAAAAAGAAAAGGCAAATACCAAAATAGAATTTTGTAAAAATAAAAGAGAAATATATAAATCAAAAACCTACAAAAATAGAGTTTATTTGTTTGTTTATTATTTTAGGAATGAATCTTCATTTTCAATATGTGAGAAATGATAGATAATTGGTTTTGATCAGTTACATACTTTGCTCGCTAATAAAGTCTGACGTGATCAGATATGATGTGCATGTAAGCTCATGCAATTATATTTAAAAAATAAATTCTTCTGATTAAACTAAATCAATCATGCTTTCATGTTTGTCCATCTTAGTACAAATGAGTAGTTTTGGCTTATCTAATTGAGTGCTTGTAAAGTCACAAACTCATACGTGGTGGTGATATGAATAACCATGAGTCATCATAGACCTAAAGTGACAAGGTATCCTTTGGTGTAAGTCATTATAGACTTGACTATTCTCACATGATGCAAAAGATGCCAATGTGCACAATCCATTCAAAAAGTCCAAAATGGATGTCCCATGATTCTTTATGGATCACAACTATCTATTTCTTTATGAAACTGTTGGTCCATCAATGATCGAAAAATAGTGCAAATGATAAGAAATCACAATCAAACAACACTGAAATCAGTATCTAATCAATAATATATAGAAAGAGTTTCAAAATATATCCATCATAACCAAAACATGAATCAAACACAAAGAATAAGGCTCAATGATAATGCATATAATGATTCCAGCCAACATACACAATAAGAAAAGTAATTCAAATTGAATATTAACTGATTAGTGTTGTGCAAAACTTTTACAAAAGATTAAAATGATTCATATATATAGCAGACCTTGTTTCGCTCATAGTTTCGCTGGGTAGCGAAACTGTCCTGATCGGATGCTTAGTTTCACCCGGCTACGAAACACAGTTTCACCGGGTGACCTAAGTCAACTGACTACAAGGGAAACTTTAGTTCGCTGGTAGTTTTGCTGGGTTAGAGCAAACTACTACAAAACATAAACTAACTACGATTTACATATATAAATCAAACTATCATAGTGCCTATTACAAACACAGCAAAATACACTAACTACTAAGGTGAGTCCAACCTATACCTGATCTTTAATACTTCCCCTAGATTGGACCTCATCGGCTTCAGCTTGATTCTCCTTTTGAGCTCCTTCCTAGTCTTCCACTTGACCTTCATCCTCCTTGACCTTCTCAGTTGCTTCCTGTTAAGCTTCAGCCTCATTTACAACATCATCTTCATCATGTGCACTAGCTTCAATTAATTGTTTTGTTAGATCCTGCACGTCCATGCTAGTTCATCAGCTTGAATAACTTTATTGGTTAGCTCACTGACTTCAGCACTTACTCCCCGAGCTTTGTTAGCCACCTTGTAAATAGGCTGGCTTCATAAATAGGATGGCTTCATAAATATGCTGGCTTCAGTTCTAGTTTCCGCTCCATCTCCTGTCTTTATGTGAGTTTCACATAATATCCTTAAATCTTCATCTCCAAACAGAAACACATCCATTGGATCAAACAATCTGATCTCTTGCTCACCTTTCTATCTGATCACAACTTCCCTAGTATTATTGTCATTAAACCACTTGACAAAATCTTATAGCATTAGGGGATGTGGATTGGGCTCTCGAACTATGTTAACAGTTTTGGCAGGCTTTGATTTCAACATGATCTTGCCCTTGCCAGTTGCCCAATCCAGGTATTTCTTTGACCTCCTTCTCCCAGGCTTCATATAACCCTTTAAAGTTGTCACTCAACCCCTTCTTAATTTCCTTTTCCAACATCATAGCTCTTTCACTTCCATGTGCATCAATAAGTGGAATCTCAGCCAACCTCCTTAGATCCCACCTAGGTAAGGTCTTAAATGCCTTCCTCTTGTTTAGGTAGTAGATCTTTCCTTCTCGCCACTTGATCATGAATAATTTGAGGTCGACATTGTATTTTTAGCTTGGTTCTTTAACATTTTAGAACAAAGGAGTTATCTCTTGTCAGCATCTTTCTTGCTTGGTTCTTTAACATTTTAGAACAAAGGAGTTATCTCTTCTACCTCCTTTTCCTTGTCAAACTAGTCTTCTGGAGCCAAATCTATTACATCTCCTTTAGTGGAGCCTCTCTGAGCCATATAAGTCACTAGCCTCTCATCAACTTTATAGAACTCTAGCTCAGAGTTGTAATCAACAAGATGTTCATTATCATTTTCCTCTTCATCAACTAGCCTCATGTCAGGCTCTTTCCCTTTTTCTTTATAGTATGAGATAACAACACATCTGGCCCACGGTCATCTTCCAATCACAGAACTCTGGCTATAGTATCCACAGTGATGACAATATCATGACCTTCAATACTGGCCACTATGTGGTTTGGCACTGATCCAATGCCATACTCTGCTGATCTCCAAAAGTATCTCACATGTAAATCATAGATGGTAGGCATATGAGAGATGGCATAGTATATGGCAGATTGCCTGAGCAATCTAATGCAGTCTCTGAATCCTACAGCTCTAGGATTCTCGTCATCTAGTAAAGTAACAATGTTGAACTTGTCATCGAACTGCAAGTTAGCCATATTAGCTGAAATGGAAACCGTAGTATGTTAGTTATTAATATATATACATAATTATACAGAAGAAATTATACAAATAACAAAAAGAATTTAAGTTTTGGTAGTTTCGCTGTCGGCGAAACTGTAATTTCACTGGGCGAAATAGTTAGTTTTGCTAGGCCAAACCAAAAATTTACTAATACTTAGACATAGATTCACTGAGTCTTAGGCATTCAGTCATGTCTTTTAGTTATTAATCAGTTTCGCTGACACTTAATATTGTAATTTAACCAAAGTGAAGCTGTATTCCGCTAATAGTTTTGCTCAAGTTTATACTCAAATTTTGTTGCCTAGCGAATCTATAGTTTCGCTGAAATCGTTCTAGCAAAACTGTCAAATGTGCTTGGACAACACAACGTTACAGTTTCGCTCGAAACAATAAACTTTCGTTCAGATTCGTTGGTCTAGCTCACAGTTTCGCTGAACGAAACTACGACCTTTCAAACTTAGCGAATCAATTTCAGACCAACTTTTAGCCTGAATAAACGCAATTAAAGCTGAGAACAAGGTCGCCCAACTAACCTAAACACAAAATGGGAGTTTATTTCATCAAGGATCGACAATGCATGATTTGCATAAAATCACCACAGAGAAACTAGGTTTTTTGTAGATTGGCACAAAGTGAAATTATAGTTTTGCCCGTAAAGTCAGTTGCTCACAGATGAGCTTGATTGCCGGTGAATCTATAGTTTCGCTCGGCGAAACTCCCAACGAAATTATAATTTTGCCCATAGTTTCTCCTTTTTTAATATAAGTTTTATGTTTATAAAAACGTTTGTTAGAAACAACTTTCTCACCCCACAGTTCTGACTTATAGAAAAAAAATTACTAAATGTTTCTAAGCAGTAAAATAATATGAACAAACAAAATAAAATGAAATAAAATGAAAAGGATATAATAGCATCTTTTTCTCAAAGTTTTCCAGAGAATCAAGGCTTGGCGAGATTGCTCATATGTTTGTCCACTTAAACCCATGCCTTATTCTCTTCAACGAGAAATCTGCCGTTGTCTTTATCATGTTTTGAGTGAATTTAAGGAACTCTAGTAACTTGGTCCCTATAGAAATTTGACAAAGAACTCATCTCGACATCAAAGTTTATTGAGTGTAATCATTGATTTTGCTTGAATAGTTCTGAGTTAACCCTGATGCATGCATATGATAGCATGATTATTTGATGAGACACTTTACTATACAGACTCTATAACTGATGATGACAGCTCCAAGTCTATACTCATGTATAACAGAGGAGATGTTTATCTTATTCCAGAAGATGAGAGCTTCAGGTCAATGCTTACGCATAGAAGAGTAGATCATCTGAGCGTGTTGATGTGAGCTTCAGGTCAATGCTTTCGCATAGCAGAGAAGATCATCACTTCAGGTCAATGCTCTCGTATAGCAGAGGAGATAAACATGACGTTTATTTTTCTATTTTGGGCTAAGGGATGGAGTGGATCTTAATAACATCGACCCAACACAGACTTAGAACAGACTCAAGACAAAAATCAGTCACTCTCAACCAAGTTTTTGATGAGACTTGTATCTTTATGCAGTCTAAGAGGTCATGGGAATGATCCTTATCACCGAGTTCTTGATCTTTAGTTAAGCTGCACAATCATTGTTTACTTTGTGTTCATGCTGAGTCTATCATTCATATCCCAGCACAAGCTGTTAACCTCTTTCTAACATCTTTTTCTGAGGTTCCTAAGAAGACAAAATTTAAAAACACTTTTAAAAGTGTATTCTCTCCCTAATTTTCTATTTACCCACGTAGGAATGGAAATTTAATTTTCATCTATATTTGAAGACTAAAATAAATAAAAATAAAAAAATAAAACAATAAGAAGAAATATGGGATATCGGAAGTTATGTGACAAATGTAAAATATAGAAAAGGTTATTTACGACTAACCATACATTTTATTAGGAAAAACGTTTTTCAGAAATATATTAGACCTAACATAGATATCAGTTCATAAAAATGAGGTTTATAACAAGTTGTCTTGAAAATATCTGATCTTTGACTTTTTGTGTCGATTGGAATAATATATATAAACCCCTTTTTCCTGAGCATCTCAGATTGCATGAACCCTTGTTTCAATTTGCTTGGTTCGAGTGTGATGAATTTGATTTTTGGCAATTTCAATAGCAGCTTCATTATCACAGAATAGTGGTGTATGAAGAAAATTGATGCCATAATCCATCATTTAATGTTGGATCCAAAGCACTTGGCAGTAGCAGCTATAGGCAGTAGCAGCTACAGGCAGTAGCAGCTACAGGCAGTAACATATTCAGCTTCAGTTGTGGATAAAGTTACAGTTGTCTGCTTTTTGCTTTGCCTTCCCTCGTTGCATCAACATGCAACCTAATCTCAAATAGGAAGCATGCGAATATACCACTAAGTCTTCACTCCCTTTGGGTAATGTGAAGATAGGAGCTTGAGTTAATATTGTCTTTAACTACTCAAAAGTATCCTCCTGTTTCTGACCCCATACAATCTTCACATCCTTACGGGTCAATTTGGTCAAAGGTGAGGCTATCATGAAAAAGTCTTGGATGAATCTCCCTTAATAACCTTCTAAGCCTTAGAAACTACGAATCTTGGATGGCATGTTCAGAGACTTCCATTGCATCACTACCTCGACCTTTGTCGGGTCCACCATGATTCCTTCAGCATTAACAACATGACCCAAAAACTGAACCTCACGTAACCAAAAACAAAATTAGAAAATTTAGCGTACAACTTCCCTTTTCTAAGTGTCTCCAACACCTCACGTATGTGGCCAGCATGTTCTTCCTCACTTCTTGAATTCATTAGTAAACACAATCACTAAGTTTTCTAGCATTGGCCAACACACTCGATTCATCAAATCCATAAAGGCAGCTGGCGCATTCGTTAGACCAAAAGACATAACAAGAAACTCATAATGTCCATAACGCATGCAAAAAGTTGTCTTAGGAATATCCTGCTCCTTCACCTTCAACTGATGGTAACTAGATCGAAGATCTATCCTTGAGAACCAACTGGCACCTTGGAGCTAATCAAACAAGTCATCAATCCTCGTGTAAGGATTCCTATAAGTTTGATGCAGCCAAAACACTCTTGTAAGAACTATCTATGGATGAACATAATGTTCTTCCGTTGATATTCTAACTCAAACACAAGTTATGCATCTGTAGATCTCCTGCGGAAGACCAACTCCTACAGAAAGCCAACAAGTACTGAAGACAAAGTCTGAAGACAAGTACTGAAGACAAAGTCTAAAGACTAAGTACTAGAGAAAGTCTGATGTAGCCAAAGTACTAAGTCTACCTGCATGCTGCACATGAAGTAGAAATGCTATAGAAGTTTTACACTTCACTTCATAAATATTCTAAGTGTAAAATCTTCCAAAGCCAAGACCAATATCTTCCGAAGCCAGAAATGAAGTCTTCAAAGACAAAGTCTTCCGAAGCCAAGGAACCAAGACAGATTCTTCCGAAGACTTTTATCATACATGCTTTTATCTAGTGTACTTTTTCTGTAAAGCTGAACCACTTTCCCGCTGCCCATTGTGGTTGGTCACCAACTTGCATGAGTTGGTGAAAAGGTCCATGCTTTAGGAAAACTGTACATTGAGGTCTTGGGTCCAACCTTTCTACTTTATGTACTTTTATCCTTTTTGTAATATATTAGGATGTGAGCTATGGCATGTCATAGTCAC
>BJCO01722077.1:0-14685 GCA_018326465.1 Flaveria floridana | reverse complement strand
AATAATAATAATAATAATAAATAATAATAATAATAATAATAATAATAATAATAATAATAATAATAGAAATAATAATAGTAATAATAGTAGTAATAGTAATAATAATAATAATAATAATAATAATAATAATAATAATAATAATAATAATAGTAGTAATAATAGTAATAATAATAAATTAATGATAATAGTAATAATATTAACCGTCAACAATTAATTTTTTAAACACTATAAATAATAATAAACATGAATTTTTTGTTAGAGATGGATGTCGAAGCTTCGTTTATTCTCGGGATTGATGACTGCCCGCATCTGCAGTTCGACGAGGGGAGTACACCATACGAGCGGTTCAGGACACTGAGAGGATGACCGCCAGCACCTGGAAGTGTCTTGTTAGAGGAGTTCTTAGAGCTCGTTGGGGAGCGCGGACGATTTTTTCAGATCATAGGCGATGACGGCCCATAGGACCAGCTGTTCAGGATGGGCGACCCTTCACATCGAGAGCTCACTATGGAGTTTTACTCCACGTTCACATTCCGTCCTGGTGCGTAGGAGCTTCCAGAGCTGGATGAGGACGACATCACGGATGGTCGTGAGCCCGCGGAGGTTGCTTTCAGGATGTTTGGCTCCGTCCACCGCATGTCACTTAGACGGTTCGCTGTCGTTAGCGGCCTCTATACGGAGGTGGAGGTCCGACAGCCGATGTACACCACGGCCTTGATTCGTGGGGCTGATGACTCGGATCAGGTCTGGTGGCCTGCGATCGGTGACGTACCATACGGTGGAGATTCGAGGTCCTCTCACATACGAGACCCTCTATATCGATACATTCACCAACGGATCGCCACGTCCGTCGCTGGATGTGGGGAGGGGACCGACAGGGTCAACACTGCCGACCTTTTCTTTCTCCGGTGTGTACTCACACACCGACACTGCCACCTCGCGCATGCACTTGCGGACTACTTTGCTAGTTATTGTCATAGGTAGGCGCGAGGGGTGTTGGTGGGCGGGAACATCGTCTCCCGGATTGCTCGGGGCCTGGGGTACGCGCATGCCATGTCCCAGCTCCGACTACCTCCGATTCCTGTGCGCGTGGCAAACCGGGCCACCGCCACCGGGATGAGGATCGTCCGGAGGTTCCTCGACGGCACGTGACACCTGCTTAGTAGATACCATGAGCTAGTGCCATGGGTGCCCGAGCCGTTGGTGGACCCACCCGAGTTGGCGGGGGCTGAGGTCCACGTTGTAGTTGCCCACGAACCGGTTGGGGGCGGGGAGGATCAGCCTATTCCTCCATCGCACGACCAGGACCCGCCCCAGCATCCTCAGCGCGTGTGCCATGCCGTGCGATTACCTACTCACGTTATAGATATGCTTCAGGACACGCGAGCCAGGGTCACGAGGCTGGAGGATATGATGGACTGGGTCATCCAGCACATGGTCACAGACTATGCCGCCTCGGGTACGCCCTTGTTGTCACAGCCACCCAGGCGGTTAGGCCATGACGGTGCTGGCCCCTCTGGCGCGGGCGGGTCAGGTCAAAGAAGTGATGCAGATATGACAGATTAGATATATATTTTGTTTGTATTTTTTTTTGTAATATACAAACTCGTTGTATATATATATATATGCAGTTTCAGTTATGATAACTTGTATATTTGATTGTGTTTGTTTGGTTGTGTTTCTTTGTTTGTTTGTTTTATATTTGTAATGTTGATAATATTAATTGTATATATTTGCTTGATTGTGTTTCTTTATTTGTTTGGTTGTAATATAACTGTAAAATAACAAACTACTTGTAACAACAGTCATATGTTTAATAAAAAAATTACTTGTAATATGATAACCGTGTGATAAAATAAACACAAAACACAAACTCGTATGTTATGATTAGGTTAACCGTGTGATAAAATAAAAATAAAAACAAAAACAAACTAGTATGATTAAAAAATATAGAAATTATATATATAATATGTCAAAAACAAACTAGTATGATTAAAAAAATATAGAAAATAAATACAATATGTCACGGTTTGGCCGAACCGTGATATATCTAATCTCAATTCCCACATTAATTACACATCCAATAATTGCAACTGATCCCGAGGGGTGTCGCTGGACCCTAATGGTAACGGTTAGGCCTTATCGTGACAGTTAGGTTTTACACCCGACCGAACGGTTACGGTTAGCCCTAACCGTGACCGTTTAGGCTGGTAACCCTAAAAAAATCAGCGTTGTGCGCAGAATTCCCGTTTTTATATCGTAAAACTATGTTAGAAACTCATATATATTACACTAATCAATGAAACAATATAATGAAAATTAGTCCTTTTTTGATGATTTGTATCCTCAATGTCATCAGCTATTGATGAAATTATAAATAATAAAGATTTAAGAACTAATAATAACAAATAATAGAGATCTAAGAATTAAAAAAATATATATTTTAAGATAAGATATAATTAAGATCTTTTTATGACTTAATGGTTGTTTGTTAGATTCTTAATGGTAAATAAGAGAATATTTTTATTTTAGTTGTAAAATATCTAATGAAACAATAGCTGGAATTAAGATATTATTCAAAAAAAAAAGATCTTAAATACCTGAAATTTGCATTTGTATATTATAAGAATGGTCGGATCCTCAAGGATCATGATTGGGAAATTTCTGATCGTTTTTCTCTGAGTAAAATGCAAAATATAATTAACTTGAATTTGGTACCATTATTCGAAATATTAACTAAATATTGGATCTCTTAATAATTAAAACATAACCTTAAGCCTAAATTATTAAAAGGTAACATTAATGTAATCAATTAACCATTCAAAATCTTTAAACCATTAGCCAGTGGTCTTTCATTAACCATTATAAGACTATAAAACTACCTCTAGTAAGTTCTAGTAATTTATTAACATAACAGAATATTTATATTAGACATGTAATCATTTAAAACTATTATTTTTTGATAAAAAAAGAGATGCATGAAATATACATGTAGACTTCATTAGAAGTTAAGTCGACAAGTGGCAGTAAATGTACTTGTTTAATATAATAAGATTTAGATGCAATATCTTAATTGTGCTACCGCTTACTACCACAAATCCCATCTGATTTTGAAAGTGAAATATAGGTGAATAAAGGATTTTCCATCCTTTATCATTTAAGTTGATTCATTTCAAATAAATATCTTAAGAACAAAAATTAATATTACTCATGTTTAAGTTCTCCTAAACCTTCACCTCATGCAAAACGTGTTCTCCCTCACAACCATATCAGGAGGAAGTGAGAACAGTGGGCGGTACACAATACATATTCAATATTTGCAATCATGGAAATACAAATAGAAGAAAATAATGATTAAAAAAGTTAACACTACAATAAATATGGTTTTTTGCGTCTAAGTATTTTGCGACGATAAGAAAGTCGTCGCAAAAAAGACGCTAAACGACAAAAAAAAAACTTACCTTTGGACTTTTCAAGTCAAACATATTTTTCGTGACGATATTGTCGTCACAACAAAGGAAAATAATTTATTTTTCTATTTTTTAAAGTTAATAATTTGTTGCGACGAAAACTATCATCGCGATTTATATTTTATATTTTTTTAATATTACACAAAACTTATCTGATGGAGGGAAAATTCCCGCTAAATTATATCTCTTTTGCGACAATAATGTCGCCACAAAAAAGTAAAATTTAAATTTTATATTTATTTAATCTTTTTTTATTTCCGTACCTTTTTTGCGGCGATAATGTCGTCGCAAATAAATTCTTAAAAATTTTAAATAATTTTTAATTATTGTAAACGTGTCGTCGCAATAAAGCTTTTGCGGAGATTAGTGTTTACAACGGGAAGAGGGTTCTGATGAACCTGGTAGTGCCATATTAGCATACCGTCTCTTCTATACCGATTCAAGCGGTAATTTCTATCAACCTGAACCCGCTGCATACTATGTAAATAATGTACACATCTTACAATTTTATAAAAATAAAGTAATATATAACATCCCCATATATATAATATTATTTATTGTTTTTTTATAAATTATAAATGATCAAATGGTCGCGCTTCAACAACAACACCCTGAAATATCAGAGAAGCAGATCATGCGGCAGGTCTTGGGGGAGCGGTCCGGGTGGAAACGTGGCATCGGTCCAATACCGAGCGTGCCTTCACAACCCCCACCTCCAACTCATAGAACGGATCAGTGAATGTTCTCACAATCTGAGGTTGAGGAGATGATAACAGCGGGACTGGCAAGTGAGCAAGAACAATGACAGTCTTAGATGATGGCTAATATGATGGCACAAATGCAAAGCCAAATCCAAACACAAATGTAGAGCGCCTTGAAGAGAAGTGATCATTGTTAACAAAGTGATGAAGATGAAGAAGATGATAAAGGTGGGTCATCATAGGATGTTCAGTTTGATGTTTGTTATGAATATTTTGAAATATTTTAGAACATTTGTTTGTATGACTTGTTAACTTTAGATAATATTTGGTTTATATGCTATGCTTTGTAATTACAAATGGTTTGATGGTTATGATGGTATTAATGATTTTGAACAGCAAGTTTGGTATCAGGAATATCTTGGTGGATTGCTACAAATGCAGCAAAATATTTAAAAAATAGAAGTTTTTTGCGGCGAAATATCACCTCAAAAATTTTTGTGACCTAAATTGTTGCGGCGATATATCTTCGCAAATAAAATTTTGACCAAAATATTTACGTCGATACATCGCCGCAAAAAACTTCTGTATCGTCGCAAATGTTCATTGCAAAAAGCTTTTCTCCCCCAAATTTCCCTTTTTTTAAAACAGGTGGACCCCACAAAATAATTCGTCGCAAATAACCTTTTTGCGACCACTTAATTACAGCGAATAAAATAACGACGAAAGTGTCGTCGCAAAACATATATTGCGACGAATATGGGGTTTTTTTGCGACGAGACTTGTCGCCGCAAAAAACCAAATTCTTGTAGTGTAAGTGTTAGAAATCAGATTTGAAATCATCAAGGTCTAAGGAACTAAGAGGAACAAGAGACAATTTTGGGTACATTATCTTTGATACAAACAAACACCGTTTTAAAGGCTTACAAATACAAGAATATAATACCCGCTAAACAATTACTTCTAGTTAACCATAAAAAAAGATAACAATGTCATAACTACCCACGTTGTGCGGGGACTAGATTTGTTACGAGCTGAGTGCGTACCTAATGGTGCGAATGGTTTTGACAATGTTAATGCATGTTGGGGTCGTCGTCGGTGGAAACATAACGTGTGACGATGACTGTTTCGGTGGTGGTGCATGTTATGTGTTGAGGATTCGATGTTGGTAGTGATGGTACTTAAATTTCCCTTAACTAAATACTCTTATTTGTTAGAGAAAATGTATTGCATAACTTTATATATCAACAAACAAACAGTTTAAAAATATTTTTAGAACCAATCACGATATGATCATCGTAACCAAATGACGCATGCATTATTAGTTTATTTTATGGGCCAATTTTTACAAATAAGAAGCTAAATAAAATAAAGGAATTACATATAAAGTATTTGAACAAGTGTGGGGTGTATTGATCCATTAATTATTCACCATGCTTGCACCATCAAATGTGAGATGAAATTAAAAAAGAACGAAAAAGGTAGGTTTCGATCTTTAGGCGATATTACAAGAGAATCAATTACAGACGAAATTACTTTTCTATCACGTGTCACCGCTGAATAGAAAACAGTATTCTAGTGTCCATGAATTTACTACAAACGCTTTATGTATTTATTCTGTGGTTTATACACCAAAACAGAAATATTCCACAAAAAAGTGATAACGAACTAGTCTTTTCTTTCAAAGGTAACTCCTTTCTCTCCCAATTTAGCTTTCAATCTCACACCTTCTCATCCCATCTTATCTCTTAGTGAAGACCAATTTTAGTGATTATCACATCTATTCATGAACATCGTCATTCAATTCGATCCAAATTATAGACTCTTTTCTTGGTAATTCTTTGTTTCAAGGTAATGTTTGTTGTTATTTCACAGACCTATATATTTTATGGACGAGATTTTTGTCATGTATGTTTGTTAGTAATTCGATTTTCAGAAATTTAGTGATGTATTAGTATTTTGGTGTTCATCTTGTTTTACTTGTGTTTATTCACTTCCAAATGATTAAGTTTTTGGGTGTTCGTATACATGCCTTTGCGTCATATTTGAAGTTGCAAACTTTTGAAATATGGTGGAGTTTATACAATTTTTTGTTTTAATAATATTCTTGTAGAAAAGTGTAGGGTATCTTCATCTTAGGTGATACCATGTGGGAGATATATCTAATGAAAAGTCATCTGTACTTGCAGCTTCCATTTGAACTGATACTGACATATAAAATCAAGCAATGGATATGCCTTCATCTTGGCTAACAGAACTGGTAACCAAAACATATACAAGATCATAATTTCATATATACTAACTATATTATTTGTCCATAAATTTTAATTTGTTTGTTGAGTTTAATTATATTTTAGGAAATGCAAGATCAAGGGTTCATGAACCAATATCAGATGGAAAAACCTTATTATTATCAACTGGATGATTTCAGTGTTGATTCATTTTCAACAGATAGCTACACAAATGCCCCATCGTTTATCGATCAATCTTTTCAAACTCATAAAACCGTTGTATATGAAGAATCAGCTAATATCAAACAACCATTGAATTACAAAAAGTTTAATAGTATAAACAAGAAACCTAAGGCAAAGTCTGATACTCCTAACACCTTCACTATATCTTTTGGAGATATAAAGCCCAAAGATGAGATCCTTTCATTTGGTGATGCATATGGTTCCGCAGCAGCGGGTATGAGTAAAGCTACGACCACTGTTAGGAATCCAGTTCAGGTCCAAGATCATGTGTTGGCTGAGAGGAAGAGAAGAGAAAAGTTGGCTCAGCGGTTTATTTCTTTGTCTTCCCTACTTCCGGACTTAAAAAAGGTGATACTACTAACCTCCAAGCATAAACCCTAGTAATTAGTAATTAATTACAAACAAACATATCCTGTAAAAAAATCTGACTCAAAGACTAAGGTTTGAGAAGGGATGAAACGGATGATGACTTTACCCCTAACGTATGAGATAGAGAGGTTGCTGCTAGCGAGATCACAGCTCAGTAGAGTAGTAATTATGTTTTTCTAATGATCTAGCTAACTCTTTGGTTGTAGATGGATAAGGCAACTGTGTTAGAAGATGCAGCTAATTATATCCAAGAGCTTCAAAATCGCATAAAGGAACTCGAGGGGTTATCTGGCATAGTAACCGGTAAGCGATCAAGGCATAGTAGTAGTGATGATGAGGGCTCTACATCTAATGAAGCAAACTTTGAAGAGAGTAGTAGCCCTTGCAATCCAGAGATCGAAGTGAGGACGTACGGATGCCATCTACTGGTAGAAATATACAGCTCGAATAACTTTGTATCGTTACTGAAAGTGCTAAGCGAGATGCATAAGCTTGGATTATCTATTATCAGTTGCAACACCATGCCATTTGCGGAGACCACTCTTCTTGTCACCATTGTTGCTCAGGTTAACATTAATAATATTGCTGAATTCATTCTCATGATCTTGGAATGGAACTAAATTCATATATTATTCTTAGAAAGCCATAACTTTTATGCATCAATTTAAATAGAGAACTTTGGATTTCTAGATGGCGTAGAAAAAGCATAATAGTTGTATGAGATATTTGAAAGTATTCTGGCTTCTAGGGAGTTCAGGAGGTGAACTCTTAAAAATCTAACAATAAATGTTTGAAAACATTTAGGTGGCACTTGAAATCGTTTACTTTATGTCAATTTTTTTAGGGTAGGAGACTCCTTAGAATTCAAAAAACTTTTAGAATTAGAATTGTTATGTTTTCTTTAGACTACCTATATAGGTCCAAAAATGCTTTATCTATGTTAGAGGTTTTTTTGATAGCGAATATATATAAAATGCATATAGGAACATGGTGTTGATTCATTTTCCCTTCGTTTCTGCAGAAGAATAATGAATTCATCATGTCATCTGCGGATCTTGTGAAGAACCTCCAACTAGTTGCTTGAACCTCTAACTGAAATACAATTTGATGTTCCATATGAATACATTATGTCATCTCAGAAATTAGTAATTAGATGAAGAGCTGAGGGCAATACTCATCCTTGTTAACTTATCAAACAACTCGGTTGCATTTACAGCATATATTAGTGTCGATAAGCCGGTGTTTTAATACTATTGAAAAGGAACAACAGTTAAGCGCAACTATTTAATTCTCAGCTTGATTGAAGGGGTTCTTCAATTCTAATCTTAATCATTTATGATGTTTACAATGCTTTTTAGCCATCATTTTTCGTTGTTGGGACATTTATTAAGTTGTGATGTATTTGAAGAAACCTGTAGTAAGTGTTTAACACCACATCATGCTTATAATACTTTTGTAGTTTTTAGGAAGTTTAGAGGTGTAATGTGTCATTTGTTATACTGTGTGGGTTGTTTTTGTTAAAGTTTCATCAACAGTTGTTAGAGTTAGTTTGCACCATAGTTAAATAGGTGATTGTGTTCATTTGTAAAGTGATTCTATTGTTCTCTTTGAAATTGTATTTCACAACTATTAGTTGAAGTTTGAGGTAGATTTTTTGTATTGTTCTCTTCTGTAGTGTTGTTTTCACAACAATTGGTATCAGAGCCGGTGAATTGGCTCGAATCAAGAGAAGAGGAAGAGGAGTCGGTGAAATTGTTGATTAGGGACGGCAAAGTTCGAATATGAGAAATTCGATGGCAAGAATGACTTTGGTCTATGGCGTGTAAAGATGCGAGCGTTGCTTGTCCACCAGGGTTAATCGATGCGTTAGCCGGAGGAGATGTAAAATCCCTAAAGGTGTGTTGAACAAGGAGGAGAAAGAAGAGTTGACTCTGAAATGGAAGGATGCCATACAAGGAAGGCTCATAGTGCGATCATTCTAAGCTTAGGAGACAGGGTGCTACGCGAAGTTTCAAAAAAGACGACCGCAGCGGCACTATGGACCAAATTGGAGTCGCTATACATGACGAAGAGCTTAGCAAATTGACTGTATATGAAAAAGAGGTTATACACCTTTCACATGTAATCAGGTAAAACGATGGAAGACCACACTGATGAATTCAATAAACTGATATTAGACTTAGAGAACATTGATGTAACTTGATGATGAGGACCATGCTGTGATCTTCTTGACATCATCACCACCTTTCTTTGAGCACTTCATGGATACCCTTATGTACGGAAGGGATACCCTGTCTATGGAAGAAGTGTTAGTTGTCCTTAATTCAAAAGAATTAAAGAAAAGAGGGGATGTTAGAGAAGATACTGGTGGTGATGGGCTATTTGTAAGGGGTAGGCCCGATCAAAGAAACTCATCAAGACAAAGAGGTCATATAGATCAAAGTCTAAGGTTAGAAGGAGAAGCTACATTTGCAACTCTAAGAAGCATTTAAAGAGGGGATGCCCTGAAAAGGAGAAAGAAGAAGGGAGAATATTCTTCTTTCTCGAAGAATGTAGGTAGTTCAAGCAATGTTCCCTCTGATTACTCATCAGATGGATATGAGAGTGTTGATGCCTTAGCAGTATCTAAGGGATTGGGAAATCAAGCATGGAAACTTCATTCGGGATGCTCCTATCATATGTCCCCTCACAAGGAGTACTTTCATGATCTTGTGATTAAAGATATGGGTATCGTCAACTGGGGGATGACAGACCCTGCAAGATCAAAGGACAATGATCTGTGAATTTGAACACTTGATAATAGAGCTATAATGAATCTAAAGAATATGAGATACATCCCTGACTTGAGTAGGAATTTGGTCTCTCTAGGTACATTTGAACAAGAAGGTTGTAATATCAGCCTAAAGAATGGGAAGCCCAAAGTGATTAGAGGGTCAATGGTGATAATGACCGGTACAAAGGGGAAACAACAAAATCTATACATTGGATGGTCATGTGCACTAGGGAGTTGTAAATATGGTGGAGAGTAAGGCCAGGAGTATCAATGACTTATGGCATCTCAGGATGGGTCATTTAAGTAGCCATAGGCTGGCTGAGCTGAGGAAAAGTAAGGGTATAAAAGTCTTGACTGGTGAAGAATTAAGTTTTTATGAGCACTACATAATGGGAAAGGCTCACAGGGTAAGCTTCTCAATAGGAGAACATAAGACCAAGGACATTCTTGATTATATGCATTTAGATCTGTGGGGGCCTGCCAGAACTGAGTCCATTGGAGGTGCTAGGTACTTCTTGTCTCTTATAAATGATTATTCAAGAAAAAGTCTGGGTTGATGTACTTAGACACAAGAACGATGCATTTGAAAGGTTCAAAGAATGGAAGACTTGGGTTGAAAATCAGGTTAATAGAAGTTTTGGGCTAAGGCTGTTACAACTGCAGCTTACCTTATTAATAGATCCCATTCTTCAGCTTTAGAAATGAAAGTTCCTATATAGGTCTGGACAAGAGATAAGGTAGAATATTCTCACATAAAGGTGTTTGGATCATTGGCATATGCTCATGTCAAGCAAGGTAAACTTGAGCCTAGAGCAGTGAAGTGTGTTTTATTGAGGCATCCTGAAAGAGTCAAGGGATATAGGCTATGGAGATTTTGATGAGTGTACACCAAAAATGATAGTGAGTTGAGATGTCACTTTCAGGGAAGATGTCATGTATACGGATACTCTATTAAGTAACCAAGGTTATGAAACAGGTTTATCTAAGAATCAGACAAGTCAGTTTGAGGTGGAGTCCATTGGATCTGATAAAGGTATAGAGCCTGCAACACCTGAAGATGCAAACTCAGGTGGCAATTTTGATGGCTAAGCCGAAGGAATTGTAGGGCAGGGGTCTTTCAGGCCAAAGTCCTATAACTTAGCTAGGGACAAACCTAGAAGGATTATTGTTCCACCTATGAGATTTAGAACATGAGAGACTAGTGATATCTTTGCATTTGTTTTCTTGTTAGTTGAGGAAGAGGCTGGTAGTGAACCCATTACCTACCAAGAGGCTATCAGTTCACCAAATAGTGAATTGTGGTTCAAAGCTATAAATTAAGAGATGGACTCTTTAAGACAGATCCAGATATGGAGGTTGGTAGATAAACCTAAAGGGCACAAGATTATTCCTTGTATGTGCTTGTTTAAGGTGAAGGATGATCCTAGATATAAATCAAGGCTTATGGCAAAGGGATTTACATAAAGGTCTGGAATTGATTACGATGAGATCTTTTCACCAGTGGCCAAACATACATCAATTCGGATCATACTTACCTAAGCAACAATTTATGATCCTAAACTTGAACAAATGGATATCAAGACTGCTTTTTTGCATAGAAGTCTTGATGATGAGATATACATGGAACAACCTTTAGGCTTTGTTAGACTAGGTGATGAGAAGAGAGTGTGCCTATTGCAAAGGTCTTTGTATGGTCTTAAACAGTCACCTCGGCAGTGGTATAAAAGGTTTGATTCTTATGTAATAAAGAATGGATTTTTAAGGAGTGAGGATGATGCCTGTATGTATTTTAGGGAATACAGTCAAGGTAAGTTCTTATACTTACTTATGTGGATGACATGCTTTTAGCTTGTAAAAGTGTCAAGGGGGTGAACAACACTAAGAAGTTTCTAATGAAAGAGTTTGGCATGAAAGATCTTGGCTCTGCTAAAAAGATACTCGGGATGGAGATAGACAGAATCCGAAGTCAGAAAATCATCAAGCTGCATTAAAAAGGATATATTGAGAAAGTGTTAACTAATTTTTCAATGGCTAATTATAAGCCTGCGAAAGTTCCATTTGGGTAACATTTTATTTTGTTAACTCTTGATTGTCCTAAGGATGAGATGGAGTCTAAATATGTGATGAAGGTGCCTTATGCAAATTTTGTTGGTTCATTGATGTATCTTATGGTGTGCAGCCGGCCAGACATAGGGTATGGTGTAAGGGTTATGAGCCGGTTTCTTTTAAATCCTGGAAAACAACATTGGGAAGGTGTAAAGTGGCAGCCAAGATATTTAGCTGGATCTAAAGATGTTGGTTTAATATTTTCTGATGATCCTGTGGGTAGAAAGCTGATTCTGGGATTTGTAGATGCTGATTATGCTAAAGATCTTGATAATAGGAGACCTATTAGTGGGTATGCTTTTAAGGTGATGGGTAGTCTTATGAGTTGGAATGCTAATTGCAGAAAGTGGTAGCTTTGTCTTCTATCAAAGCTGAGTTTGTGTCTTTAACTAAAGGTACTAAAGAAGCTCTCTGGTTGAAAGGATTTATACAGGAGCTGGGAGTCATGTTTGATGACACTGTTATGCTATGTGATAATCAAAGTGCAGTGCAGCTGTCTAAACAAGGTAAATATCATGATAGAACTAAACATATCAGAGTGAAGATGCATTTTTAGAGACATTGTGAGTAGGGATGAAGTCAAGGTAGAAGATGTATCTTCTGAAGATAATGCAGCTATTGTATTCACTAGGGCTTTGCCTTGTTCTAGGTTTGAGAGATGCCTGGAGTTATTGGGTGTCGGTTAGTGACTTGGATCAAAAGTGGAGAGTGTAGTATGTGAGTGCTTAACCCCAAGTCATGCTTATAATACTTTTGTAGGTTTTAGGAAGTTCACGGGTGTAATGTGTCATTTGTTATACTGTGTGGTTCGTTTCTATTAATGTTTGGTTAACGGTTGTTAAAGTTAGTTAGCACCATAGTTAAATAGGCATTTGTGTTCATTTTTAAAGTGATTCTATTGTTCTCTATGAAATTGTTTTTCACAACTATGGATTGAAGTTTAAGGTAGATTCTTTGTATTGTTCTCTTCTCTGGTGTTGTTTTCATAATAAAACCGTTATCCGAGTGGTTCAAAATTATACCATAAAACAACACAAAGACATACATATACATACAAAATATTTAAAGTCCATAGAAAAATTAGGAGAAGTTTATTCCCTAAAACCTTATTAAGACACATCTGTACCATCTACTAAAAGTCGTTAACCTTAATCCTACAATCAACGAACTACTATCTAGGACCATTTCCTCTTGCAAAACATGTCTAATCCTCTCACCTTAAGTTAGTTTGGCCCTACCTCTACTCTTTTGTTCCTTCACAGTGGGTTTTTCAACTACCCTATCATTGTTTCATTATCCTATCCTTGACATGCATAAACCATCTTATATCACCTCTCTCTTAACTTATTTGTTATCCTGCACTCTTATACTGGCTCTAAAAACCATATTTATAATTCAGTCTAACCTTGTGTACTAATGCATAAACCTGACGTTCCT
Source organism: Flaveria floridana (assembly GCA_018326465.1). Taxonomy (NCBI): domain Eukaryota; kingdom Viridiplantae; phylum Streptophyta; class Magnoliopsida; order Asterales; family Asteraceae; genus Flaveria; species Flaveria floridana. The sequence continues at coordinate 1,358 of BJCO01722077.1, read as the reverse complement.
CATCTCTAGCACATTCTTCTAACGCGCCTATATCTTCTTGATTTTCAACAATATTTTCAATATAACATAGTCGATCGAACTACAACCAAATAAAAATTTGCTTTTAACCTATTTTAGAAGTTCTTGTCACATAATTAGTCGCCCTTCACCTACCCTAACATGCCTGCATTTGAATGTCATGTTGCCATTTATGTCCCAATCTTTTTATACAAAGTATTGTAAGTACTTAAACTTAGTTGATTACGGAACCACTTGACCTTCGATGGTGAACTCAGTGTCATTATCATCGCTTATTCCATTGAGTTCACATTAAAGGTACCCGGTCTTTGAGCAACTAATCCTTAGACCTTTGCCCTCTACAACTGCTTGCCACTCTTCTAAGTGAGCGCTAACACTGTGTTTACTCTTCGCCGCTAACATGATATCATTAACCAATAGCATATACCTTGGAATTTTCTCCTAAATCAAATTTGACAGTTCATCCAGTACCATCATAAAGAGAAACTGACTCAACTGCATATATTATTATATATCATTTTCTATCTTTATATCTTTCTTTAATATATTTTTCTATGTTTGCACTTGAATACAAACAGGCGCATAACCCCATTCATAATTAATTTCGTTACAATTAAGTGTGTAGCTAACATATTCATATTTGACCAGGTGATATAATTGAGGGTGTCAAATTACTTTGCCAAGTTTGATTTTCAAAATGTTATCCTTGGCTGAGAGCTCCTCTTTTCAAAAATGTTCACTATGGTCAAGATTCATGTTATTTGAAACTAGGGATGGGTCTCGATGGGTTTACAATTAGGTTTGTTAATTGCTATTTGGAGATCTTAAAATATGTTAATATGAAGTTTATTGGGTATTCTTTTCCGATTAGGTTTTATTCTAGTGGGGTAAAATGCATCGTTCATTACTTTAATTCCAAAGGAGGCTAGTCCAGTATCGGTCTCGGATTTCACGCAAATCAATTCGCTAATGTATTAACTAAATTTATTAAAATTATGGTTAGTTAAAAGAAAGTTGCTCATACTAAATATAGCTGATCATAGATGGTCCCGTTATGTTTAATGAGTTATTGAAATTATTGATTCATATTGGATGAGTAAGAGAAACATCTAGTTACTTAAGTTGCATTTTTAGAAGCATTATGATTTGGTTATTGGTATTATTTTGATTGTATCTATGAATCCAAGGTTCTTAATTCAGGAATTATCAGTATTAAAATAATGACAAGTTAATGAGCATGGAATAATCATTAATTGCTGTTTAATTGTGTTAATTGTTAATTGAAGAACACAATCACAAAGACACAGTAAATACGAACACAATAATTGATTCAAATGTAT
>BJCO01722076.1:0-13073 GCA_018326465.1 Flaveria floridana | reverse complement strand
TAACCCCCCGTTCAAATGTAGGTGCTACCCATCGAAAGTTTTCTCAAGACCACCATAACATTAACACAATTTAAATCACACCATTAGTTCATCACAAATTACATAATGTTTCACTAAATTAGGATAACAAATGAAGTTTAGCTCATAATGAGCTTGAACATAACAACAAAGATAGAAGATAGTAGTGAAATCATCGATAAATTAGAACAATCAAACCGGTGATTCACTATGGATGATGTTAAACGATCCCGTGCTTCTTCTAAGTGTTGAATGGACCTCCAAAACCTTCTAAGGACCTCCAAAGGCTGGGTTCCCGAGAGGGAACACCGGTACTTCACCTCCCAAAAGCTCTTCTCAAAGTTGCAAATGATATCCTATTTATAGGCTTTCTGGAGTGTTTAAGCACAGCCCCGTGCCTAAAAGGCATGGCCCCGTGATAGTACAATGTACGTAAAAGTTGGTCGGCTCGTACGCTCAGATCTTGTCGGGCACGGCCCCGTGACAAATGGGGCACGGCCCCGTGAAAGGGGCAAACACGACCCCGTGCCTCCTGGGGAACGCCCCCGTGCCTCGGGGTGGGGAACCGTACTTTTTGTCCTGTCGGACTGACAAACACGGGGGTGTGTTGAATTTAGCACGGGGGTGTGTTTCAGGCCGGGCATGGGGGCGTGCCTCATGAAGCACGACCCCATGCTTGAATTCCAAAACTTGGTTTTCTTCATTTTCTTCTTATTTATGCTCCTTTTGTTCATCTTGGTCTTTTCCAAGCCTGAAAACATAATATGAACGATTTAGGTATCAAATCATCATTTTGAGTAAAAGTTTATAGAATAATTGATGTGCAATTGATATGTTTTATATGTATAATTTAAAGCACATCAATCACATATTTGGGATACACTTAAAAGATTAAAGTTCAACTGAGAATGAAAGTTGACTTTATCAAAGCTTATTATCCCATTAGATACTGTTCCTTCTCCTGTTATCTTTCCACCTGCATCACCACCAAAGGCGACATGCGTTCCATCGTTTAACTTAAAATCTTGCAGTAAGGCATGATTGCTTGTCATGTGCTGGCTACACCCGCTATCCATGTACGAAGTATTGAGTGGTCTTCTCGGGTGTACCTACACAACAAAGAAATTTAAATTTAGGTATCTACCCAAGCCGAGATGGTCTTGGGTTTTCCAAATTTATCAACATGGTAAATTGATTGAGATGAAAAGTATTCAAATCTGGCTTGTTCTTAATAAATTTACCAATTTTGTTATGCATTTATTGTGGTTCATTTTTATAAACATTCATACCGGTTGATTGACCAATTTTTGAAAAATATTGATTACCAACATTTTTATTAGTCACTCTTACAGATCTTGGTATGAATTGTTCGTTCTTTCAGAACTTGTTTTGGTCTCACATAATTGTTCAAAGATCTCAAACCTAAAGAAGGTTGGTTACGTAATCTTTAAAATCCATCAGTTTGATTTCTCAGATACTAAGGATTAACATAACCTTTGCTCAAGTTTGAATTAGCAAATCCTCTATTAGGTGAAATCTTCCTAAAGTAACAATTTTCAGTGTTGTGAGTTCTCTAATCATAATAGGTACAGTATTTGTTGAAATAACAACCTGCTGTGGAATGATTCCTCATGTCACAGATGTGACAATACTTATTGAAAAAGCACTAGCAGTATTGTAATAGTACATGTCACAAATTTCATAGTACCTTTACGGAGATTTAAACAGTTGCTTGTTAACTTTTAATGTTGACACAATACTTGATTCTTGTTTAAATTTTGGCGTCAAAAAGTTAAATTGTTGTTTTTGATTTGTCAATTTTTGCTTTTGAGTTGACATTTTATTCTTTGACACATTACTTTTCAGCTTTTGCTCATGAACTTCCTTCGTTGATTCCTTAGGAACAAATCTTTTAGTAACAGCGGAAGTCTTAGAATCTGAACCCGTTTTCATATAAAAGTGAGATTTGTTCTTAGGACTTAGTTTAATTCTTAGGACTTAGTTTAATTTCTTGGAAAGAGTTCATGTTTAATAAACCAGCAGACATAAATTTTACAGGTTTGAGTTTAGTTGCTTGATTTGTTGGTTTTATCAGATTTTATTGACATTTATTTTAATCATTTTTGGCTTTAGATGATTTTCATCTTCTTTTTTGATTCTTTGATTTAGAAGAACTTGGTTTAATTTCAGATTGAACATCTTCAGGTGAAGATTCTTTTTCATTATCTTTCAGTTTCAGCTCAATAGAATTCGAATCTTCTGATGTACCTTCTTCAAGTTTTTCTTTTTCTTTACTTTTGATTAAAATTTCTTCCAACACATATTTTGTTGGAGCACAAGATTTCTGACTTTTCTTTTTAGGTTCATATGATTTAATCTTTATAGGATGACCATTTTTGATCTTTTCATCATTCTTTTCTTAAAATATTTTGATATTAGCTTTTCTTCTTCATTGTTAAAATTCTTGTTTTTTTTGAAAAGCTTTGAGTTTAGCTTTGTTTTCAGGAGAATGATCATGTGTGTTAAAGTTTTATGGTAGATTGTTGGTTATTAAATCAGGCATTGGTTCATGAGTGAATCCTAATCCTGATTTTTGTTTATCTTTTCTTTCACTCTCCAGTTTTTCACTAATCATTTTTGAACTTTTAACTTTAGCAAGATCAACTTGAGTAGCAGCATGTGCTATCTTTCCCTGTTCTAGATTTTGGTCATTTCTTCCAACTATTTAGAAACAATTTCTAACTCTTTTAACATTTTGTTCCATGATGTTTGAAGAGAAATGATCTTTTGATTTGCTATTTTATGATCAGATTTTAGTTTATTATGTATTGACTCTTCTTGTTTAAGTTTCTCGCGGATTTTATATGAGTAGCTTCGATAGTATTCAACATGTTCGAATCAAGATTTGGTGCAAAGTTTTTCCCTTACTTCAGATGGTATTTTAAGATATTTTAGGGATGAGGTTTTAGAGTTAGAGGATGAAGTTTCAACCTTATGTTAATCAGACTGAGCCATCAAAGCAATCTCAACCGAATCCTCTTTAGGATCAGATTTGTCACTCCAGTCATAATCATCTTCTTCATTCTCACTTTCCACTTTTGGATCACAGTCCTCTGACCAATCTTCCCCTTGGATTTCTGCAATAAGAGATAAACTTAAGGTTAGATCATTTGTAAATTGCTCAGCACATGCACTCCAGTCATATCCATCCTTCATACTGACTACAAAAGATTTCTTTGGTTCATCAGATGATTTTGATTCATCTTTAAGCTCAGGCATTAGAAGACTTTGATATGGCTTTTGGAATGTCTTCTGAGCTGATTGAAATCTGTGATTGCCAGAACTGGATTGAGTATTTCCTCCATTATTCCTGGGAGCTTTGCATTCCCTAGACAAGTGCCCATAACTGTTGCAGTTGAAACACCTTGACTTTGTCTTGTCAAAACCAACAGTCTTATTAGCACTAGGCATATATTTCTTATTGACATACGAGTGTTTTTATGTTCTGTAGGCAATCATCACCATCTGCCAATTCAGATCCATCTCTTCAACATCTTCAGGATCCATTTCAAACAAATCCTGCAAAACAAGGTCTAACTGTGTTAGATGACTACCTTGATATGCTTGAAAGCTTGCTATGAAAGAAGTAAAGGCAGTTTTAGACTCTTCATTCTCTAATAGGATGTTTATCACATCTTTAACTTTGCTAGATTTAGCAGAGATAACAGATGGAGTCTCTATTTGAGGCTTAGAACTTTGAGAAATAGGAGGAGACTAAGGTTGAGGTTGAGGTTTGGTTACATAAACAGGTGCACTAGTGAATGATGAATCAGTGAAGAATCCTACTCCTACAAATAGATCTCCCTCTTATTTAAGTAAACTTTCATTCTTAGCCATGAAGGCATTCTCAACAGTATTTGTAGGAGATGCAACAAATTGATACTGTGACATTAAGGATGTGTTGTCATTATACCTTAAACTCTCATCAATCTCCATAGATTCTATCTTGGCAATCAACAGATCTAGATCCATTGGAAATTTCTCAGTGTGCTTTAATAATGTCACTATTTGTTTCCATGATGATGGTAAAGCATTAAGAAGTCTAATGTTTAGATCTTCAAGACCATGTGTAATGCCAGCTGTTGACATCTCTGTGGTAAGCTGCACATATCTGTTCATCATCTGATTGATGGTCTCACCAGATAGATGTTGAAAAAGCTCTAATTGCCTCTTTAGTTTTATCTTTTTGAGGTTTTGTATCTCTTTACCTCCTTCACAAATGGCCTTTAAAGCTTTGTACATTGTGTAACCAATTTGATATCCATCAAGCCTGGCTAGGACTTTAAGAGGTAGTCCTTTACACATCAGAGAGTAAGCTTTGATATCATTCTTAGTCTTTCTCAAATCATCACCTTGCAGACCATCTTCAGGGTAGGGTTCTGGTAAATCTTTGGTATAGACAAAATCCCTGTCAGGCCCATCAGTGGTTATAGGAATGTATGGTCCTTTTTCTATAGATTTCAAAAGATCAGTATCAATAGAATTCAGGTAATGTTTTAACCTAGTGACCAATTTTTAAAAACTGCTCTGTTTTTAAGTTTAGAAACTCTATTTTTAGAGTCTTCTGATTTCACCATTTTTATATTTTCATTTTAAGAAGTAGAAATATTTTTGATGATTTTTAAGTTTTTGAATTAAAGAAATGAATTAAAATATTTTTAGATTTTTCGAATATTTTAAGAAAAAATTTCTAAGTGTTGAGGTTGATGCGCCTGAACGGTGTTGAAACGCCCCAACAGTTGTGATACTTCTGGATTTGACCTAGAAACGTCTAAGGGATTGCCTCAGAGAAATTCTCAAAAACGCCCAACTAGATGCGCCTGAACAGTAGTGATGCGCCTAAACAGTTGACAGACGCCTGGGAGTAAAAACGCCCAAACAGCTCTAATGGGCCCAAATAATTGAAATTCGCCTAGAATTACTTAGTTTCTGAGTAATTCCAAAGTGTCCACATAGTTGAAATAAGTCTCAACAGTTATAAAACGCCTGAGCTAAAAATGCCTTAACAGTTGTAAAGCACCTAAACAGTTGTCAAGCGCCTAAACACTTAGGCAATTTTCAGCAGTTTTCAACCCTAATGCACCAAATTCATCATGTTCTTATGAACATAATGAACTCAAATTTTCTGAAATTCTTAAAAACTTGATGAATTGATTTGAAATCTTCCGATTCGGTAGATTTTATATCGATTAACAATCATTTCACTTCAATTTCTTCAATTACAAACAACAAATCACTGTTCTACTTGATTTTAAGTTAGAAAATGAAGACAACTTTCGAACACAAATTCGATCAATTCACTGGAATTGGATGAATTAAACTGCTAATTGTGATTCAATTCATGTTTCTGATGATAAAACACAACTTAAATCAACAATAATCGCATTGCTTATCAATCACAGATTCAAGTGATATTTGAGTTTGTAAGTTCGTACAAGCTCAATCACTGAACCAACAGCTCTGATACCATTTGATAGGATCAAATGTATAGATCTGTGATGATATTAGTAGGAAATTCAATCAAAAACAACAACAATAATCAAATCAATACACAAAATTAAGAAAAGTTCATAGAAGTTTATTGATAATAGCAAAGACAATTACAAGTATAAGTAGCAGTTCGTTCAAAGTCTCTCTAACCTACACAAGTCTAAGAATATTTATACTACCAATAAACAAAGGAACTGCTATTTACAAAACTAGTACCTATACTATGACAAAACTTATACAAAGACAAATAAAGACATGTTAATCTTTAAGAAGTACTAACATTCCAAAAGCAACTTGGCTTTGGAAACAAGCTTTCTTTTCCTAACATTTGGACCATATGGTAAGGTCCAAATGTGAAACCATCCTTGAATCCTTCTTTCTTCAAATTGGTTGCATAATGTATGCTTGCTGGATTGTAGTAACAATCTTTAGCCATGTGGTTATGCAGACCACAGATTATGCACTTAATGTTATCCTTGATGGGGCATGAGGGCTATTGTTTCTTGTACTTCTTTTCTTCTTCAACAGCCTTCCCCTTTAATTTCTGATCCTTCAGCTGGATAAGAGTGCTAGTACTACACTCTTTTCCTAAATCAGAACTTCCAACCACTTGGAATCCAGTTGAGATGAATACACCTTTTTGCCTTAGTTCTATCTTCAACTCTGACTCAGCCACCTTCTTGGTAGTTTTTCTTGTTGCCCCGATTTTGTTCTTTCTGGCTTTGGTGGTTAGGGGTTGATCATCAGCGGTGGGGATGAGGTTTTCTACCTTATCCTTCCGTGTGGTGGTTGCCATTGTTTCACCATTCATCTTCTCATTGGGTAGTGGATCACCAGTTGGAACCTCTTGCTCCTCAGTACCACATCTTGGTTGTTTAATAGACACATAAGAGTCTAGTAAAGCAATTTCATTAGTTCCCAACCTTCTTTTGTTTTGATAACACACATTTGAGTGGGAGGATGATGCAATGATGGTATTGAAGTTATGCTCTTAAACGACATACTTCTCTTCTTTAGCCTCAACTATTACTAGCTAGGCTTGAGCCTTAATCGACTTAGAGATTAAATCTTTTATTTGAGCCTTGTAGTTTAAATGTTCATGGCTTAAAGAGGATACAGTTTTCTCTAACTCTTTAATTTTGAGTTTGTAGTCAGATTTCGCTCTCTTAAATTCAGATTCTAATATGTTTAAGGATTCAATATCATATTTAATTTCAATCTTGTAGTCCTGATATAATTTGACCTTAGCAATACAGGCTGGAGTATAGAGATGTTTATATACCTTACTATCTTCAATTCCTTCCATGAGAGCTTGAGCAGAGGTGACACCTTGCACCATGAAGCTCCAATCAACTTCCTGAGCAACTGCTACAGTCTGTTGTGCAGTGGGTTTGGTTACAGCTTTTGGGGTAGCAAGATGTTGGGAGGCTTGAGTTGGTCTAGGATTGGACCTAGGAGCCTTGCATTCCCTTACAAAGTGACCAAGTTGGTTGCAGTTGTAGCACTTGGCCTTTGACTTGTCAAACCCAAATTTTCTATTGGTTGGGTTCTGTGGGAATTGCTTGCTAGTTCTCTTAAAGAACTTCTTTGCTCTGTAGGTCAGGAGAGCATCTGTTGGACAATGTCCATGTACTCCACATCATCTGGGCTGTAACACTTGAGATCATCAAAACAAAATTGAAAATCTCCAAAGTGCTCATTCCCTGAAACGGAAGCATAACTATCTTAGGAAGGATTTTGTTGAGCCTGTTGAGACCAGGATGTCTTAGGAAATTTGATATAAGGCCAGTAAAGGATGATTGCTGCTGGGGGTAGTTCAGGTACAACTGGTGCTGGGGAGTTCTTGAACCTTAAGAAACATGTAGAGCATTACTGACAGGAAGGTTTGAGTGTCTGTTCATCTGATGGCCTTTCTAAGTTTCCATTACCATACAGTATCCATCAAGGATTCCATATAGTTCAGTCATAGTGAGAATGTTGAGATTCTCAGTTCTCTTGATTGAGACACAGTAAAAAGTCCACTCATGAGGAGGTGCACTCATGATTTTTCTCATTGTGTTTCTTTTCTCAGGAAGTACTCCTATAGACTGAAGATATGTGATCAAGTCCATGTATCTGAAGTATTGTTGGCTCAAGGTCTCACCAATAATGTATGTGAAGTTCTCAAACTTCTGTTTCAGCGTATCTTTCTTGGACTCCTTGGATTCAGTAAAACAAGAGTACATCAACATCAAGGTGTCAAATAGTTCTTTGGCAGTCTCTTATTGCTGAAATCCTACCATTATGAAGTTTGGTATAGCCGTACGTAACATAGTCATAGCTTTGAAGTCGATGTCCATCTTATTAAAGTCTTCATCAGAGTAGTCTTCAACGACATTCTCAATCATAGCACCATTACCAGCTAAGGGCCATGAGTAACTGATCTCCACACACTACTGTCTTGATAGTTAATAAAACCTTCAATACCTTAATTATATGTTAATAAAACCTTCATACGTTTGCACCATCTCAGACTTAGAAAATTTCTTGTTAAGAGCCATTTGAGTGAAGTGAGTAAGTGTGAAAAACAAGGGTGATTTGAGATGGCTAGATCTCACAATCAAGAGCCTAAAAAGCTTTGATACCAATTGCTGGATTGGTGTTGGTCTCACAACACAAGTTTATCTCACAAGCTCACTTAATCTCACTTAGTTTGATGAAGTAGAATCTTTAACTAAGTTCACAAGTAATATAACAAGTTAATAAAAACAAATGAACACACTAATAGTTTTTCAAGATACTGGTATATATTATTTCTCAACTCAGTATTACAAGAGTTTTACAAGCATAGTTACAGAGTTACAATAAGAAACTATATATACTATTATCCACAGCCGGTTATACTTGGATAACCAGCTAGAATTTACAACTAGACAAATACTACATTGCTAGAAGTAAAGCATCTAAGATAAACTACTATCTTAGATTAGGTAGTCATGACAAGTCCATGACTTACCTTTTGTCACCAACTAAAAATGGCAACTGTACTAACTGATAAAGGATGAACAGTGGATTAAAGTATGGTGAAGTACATGGGCGTTGGAAAGTGCCATGCAGTATATCAGAGGTTGCAGCGGATGTCAAACAGACCATACCATACTTATGGGAAGCTAAATGGCTTCGGAAGAATAATTTCTTCCGAGGCCATTTATACTTTGGAAGAATGAACTTCTTCCAAGTCGTTTGCAAGTGTTCATGACTTTATTTTTCGGAAGACTTTGTCTTGGATTGTCTAAGTTTTTATACATCGGAAGGAGAACTACTTAGTCTCGGAAGACTGAGTTCTACCCTTGGAATTTCTTCATACTTGCGTTTCAGAAGATCTTTGACTTGTCTTCGGAAGAGCAACTTTGTCTGACCACTTCAATTGTACATTAAAATCTTGCAAGAGTTGTTTTGGTTGCAACAGCCTCATATAATCCAACATTTTTAGTAGAAATTCATAATTTTTTTGTTGTTTATCCTAGAATGCTTTATTTTTCATATTATAATTAGTATTTAGTAAATATAAAAAGATATATTTGAATGTTGATGGTGTGTAAATGATAAAGCAAGTACTCTTATCACCTATTGAACATAGTCAGGTTTTAACTATCATACTAGGTGACTCTTAAACAAATCTTTTAGTTTAATTATATAAGCATATTACCTTTTACCTATGTATTAAACCTATCAAACATGACTATGAGCTATCAAACTACTTTATTCATATGCTTGAATAGTCATACTTTATTATATCACTTTCCATTTTTATTCATAACTACTTTTGATCACCAAAACACACAAAAAATATTTTGAATTTTTCTTTTTTTGAATGCAATGACGTAAACATAAATACAATCTTTTTGTATTTCTATTTTTTATTTTGAAATAAAGACTAAACAACAATAAATTTTATTTTATTTTTCTTATTTCTCCCCCTAAATTTATGATTTAAAAGAAAATATGTATAAGTTTACACATAAGATTTACCAATTCAGCTTTCAAAAGAGATCGTGTTAAGGATTTCAACAAGTGTATTGAAGTGAAATGTATAAAATCTTTTGTAACTAAGTCTGTAGTGTTGTTGTCGGAGGGGACTTGTTCCAGATTTATTAGTTTTCCTTTAAAACAATGTCGTATGAAATGAACAGTATTTCAATTTGCTTATTTTAGAATGATGTACCAGCCTTTTAACAATTCTTATTACAGCTGCATTATCATAGTAAATGGTAATGTCCAGAATATTCAAACCATAATCCAATAATTGATGTTGCATCCAGATAACTTGTGAGTAGCAACTCAAGGCAGCCATATACTCAACTTAAGTTGTGGGGGTAGACGCGGTCATTTGCTTCTTACACTACCATGAGATCAATCACTCCCCTAGATTTTGGCATCCACCTGTGGTCGATTTCCTATCAAGATTACAGCAACCATGGTCACTATCAGAAAATGCAAATAATTAAAAATTATTGTTCTTACGATACCAAAGACATAGTCAAGACTTTCCCTTTAAGTATCAAAAGATGTATTACCGTTAGTGAGGTGAGAAATCTTGGTGTTGGCATGGTAATATGCATATTGGTAGACGAAAATATGATGTCCGATAGACTAGTGCTAAGATACGTCAAGAATCAATCATTATGTGATATATAGTTTGATTAGTAGAAGCTCTGTCAATGTCATCATCTAGAACAAGTCTTGCAGACGTAGGTGTTGAAATAGGCTTTGTGTTAGAAAAGCCAAACTTTGTCAATCTCTCATCAACATATTCTTCTTGATGAATTAGAATGCTGCTTGATCTGTAATTAAAAAAAGAAAATTAGTCCCTGTAGTGAGCTCATCTCAAACTTCTTTTTTATCATGGTCTCAAATTCCTTACATAAAGCGTCATTATAGAATGAAAAAAGATACATAGACATAGAATTGAACAAAAATAAGATCATCAACAAGCTTCCTCAAGAAAAGTGTTTGATCAATTTTTGCACATGTGTAGCTATACCCCAAAAGGTGCTCTGTGAGACTAGCATACCAAGCTCTAGGAGCCTGATGTAACCCGTACAATGCCTTTTCAAGTTTGTAGACATGCTTAGGGTGAATAGGATCTTAAAAATATGGTGGCTGATGCATATAAATCTCTTCTTAAAGGGAGTCTTATCATCCATCTGATATACACGGAAGTTCATATAGGATGCGTAAGCCAAGATAATCTTGATCGCTTCTAATATATGGACGAGTGTAAATAACTCTTTATAATCTATGCCTTCCTTTTGATATTATCCTTGAACAACCAAGCGAGTCTTGTTTCTTATGATGACCCCTATGCTATCCTTGTTGTTTCTAAATAACCAGCAGGTTCCAATGGATTTCTTTCCATCTGGCAATTTAATGACCTCCTATACCTTTTAACCTTAAAATTTGATTTAATTCGTTCTACATGGCTTCCACCCAACTTGGTTCTTGTAAAGCTTGTTTATAGTTATTTGGTTTAACATGAGATATAAAGTATGAGTAAAGACAGACATTAATAACACCTTATTTGCTACTTGTTCGTATCCATTCAATAAATGGACCAATCATGGTGTTCATAGGGTGATCTTTGTTAACTCGATGTGAGGGAGTTTTAGGTACTGATAAAGTCCATTGTAGATTTTTTTAATAATCAGAGACATCTTCACCTTCTTTAATATGTGATGTTGTTGGCCGATCAACAAAACGTTCAGCTAGAATGCAGACCTATGATGTAGAATCTTCGTTAGACATAGAATGCTAGATCCTGCATCGGTTTCAGGTACGATCTCAGGTGCTAGATCAACTTCTTGAGAAGATGGCACTATAGATGTTGTTTTAGGAGCTGGATCCTAAATAGGTTGACTCTTAGCTATGGGAGCCGAAGTGTACATTTTTGGTGGATCAATAATAAGTGAAGGTGACTTGGAGATCAAAGGCACGTATTCCTCTCTAAAGTCCTCATCTAAGTATTTGTAAAAATAATCTTTTATTCTTGCTACAGGAGAAGAAACATTAAATGATATAAGCAATAACTATAATAAAAAATCCATGATGGGCAGTGCCATGCATCAGTATCGCTCGGCTCCAACCAGTCAATGTAATATGACCAAATTATTTCCCTTGTCTTCTTATTATAGACATATGTGTTTATTAGATGAATATCGAACAAAATAGCATTTGTTAGCCTTCTCATCAAACTTTGGGCCAGATACGATGTGCATAGCATACATGGGTGTCCAAATGCTCTAAAGTGTTTGACTTTGGGCTTGTGACCATAAAAGATCTCATAGGGAGTCTTTTGATGTTGCTTGTTGAGAAGAATCATATTATGAATGTAGCATGTAGTACTTACAGCTTCTACCCAGGGAAATGATGGTGATTTAGAATATGAAAGCATTATGCATGTTGCCTCTATTAAAGTTATGTTCGCTCCTTTTAATAAGGGAATCTAGATTCAATGTATTACCGAGCTATCCTCTTTTCTACACAGTAGTAGTGAAGAAGAGCATTCTTGAACTCAATTCCATTATCACCGCTTATGATTTTTACCCTTTTCTCTGATTCTTGATTAGAGTTATGAACTCCTTTACTAAGTTTGTAGATTTAAATTTCTTAGACAAAAAGGAATTGAAAACCCTAGTAAAACATGAGTAAACGTTAGTGATAACTAACCAATAAAACTTATGCCATATACTAGTTACATTTATTGGAAAAAAAGAACCATGTGAAGTAATTAAAATATAAATTAACTCAGTGGAGTTAAACAACTTAGGTATATAAGGTTTATTGTGTTGTTTACCCTTGACACATGAAAAACATTTTTCAATTGTGAAAAACTCCTTGATTGGTAATTGTTGAATGTGATTACTTTTTGCAATTTTGTTTAAGTTTTTCAAATTACCATGACCCAACCTACGATACCATAGCAATGTGTTGGCTTCTGATGATTTTGGAAACAAGTATGTTTTTCATGAGCAGTTGTGTTGTTTATGTCGATGATGAATCAGTTATTTCAAGAGTTCTTATAAGAATCCAACTCCCGGGTACCACAAACCCCCGGTTTCAAAATCAAGCATTCTTTTTTGGTAAAGTGTGACTAGAACTTTTTATCGCAAATTATGATACACTTAACAAAGAGTGGTTCAGCTCTTCAACATAAGTTACATCCTCAAAACATAAAGCACCATTAGTAATCATACCTTTTATGTTGATCTTACCTCCCTTATCTCCTACCTCACTACAAGAAAATGGGTCTATAGCAACGAAAAAGTGAGACCTTATAGGGACGACATGTCGTCGCTATAGACTATTTTGATCTATAGCGACGACATGTCGTCGCTATAGATTTTGTCCCAAAAAATTAGTAGTTATAAGTTAAAATGTCGTCGGGATAGACGTCGTCGGCATAAATTTAGCAATAGCAACGACATGTCGTCGCGATAACAGTCGTGGTTTCTGAAATTAACGAATAA
>BJCO01722072.1:0-12435 GCA_018326465.1 Flaveria floridana | reverse complement strand
GAGTCCCACATCCTTGAGTCTTGACACTTGATGAAGCCTTCCATTCTTGTGCACCATGTGTCAAAGTCTTCAGGAGTGATCAGTGGGGACTTAGTCATAGTGCCAGTTTCCATATCAGCTTCAGAAAGAGCTGCCATTTGAGTTGTTAAGTATTTCATATGTGTGAGGGATCTTAAGATGGTGAGATCTTATATCAAGAGCCTGGAATGCTCTGATACCAAATGCAGGACCATTTGAAGGGTAGCACTTATAACATAGCAACACAATGAGGAGAGTGTATTAGAACACTTAACAGATCAATTAGGGAACTGGTTATGGTGATGCAAAGAACAAAAGTAAACTTAGAAACTAAACAAGATAACAACACAAGTAGTTGGTTGTCAAAGATCCTGTATATTGCTTCTCAAGTTCAAAGTTACAAGTATTCAAGCATAAGCATACATCACTAAGTTACTAGACTTGAGACACTATATACTACAACCTACAGACGGCCATACTTTGAAGGCCAGCTGGATACATGAACTAGACAACAAAATCCATGTAGAGTCTAAAGGTAGATTGCCTTTTAACTAGTGACTATGACTTGCCATAACTCACATCCTAATATATCACAAAAAAGATAAAAGTACATAAAGTAGAAAGGTTGGACCCAAGACCTCAATGTATAGTTTTCCTAAAGCATGGACCTTTTCACTAACTCATGCAAGTTGGTGACCAACCAGAGTGGGCAGAGGGGAAGTGGTTCAGCTTTAATAAAAAGTACATCAGATAAAAGCATGACTGATAAAAGTCTTCGGAAGAATCTGTCTTGGCTCTTTGGCTTCGGAAGACTTTGTCTTTGAAGCTTCGGAAGACTTCATTTCTGGCTTCGGAAGATATTGGTATTGGCTTCGGAAGATCTTACACTTAGAATATTTCTGAAGTGAAGTGTAAAATTTCCAAAGCATTTCTACTTCATGTTCTGTGCAGCATGCAGGAAAACATAGAATGTTTTGGCTGCATCAGACTTATAGGAATCCTTACATACACTCTTATGATGGTTTAGTTGCATGTAAGATCGGAAATTGTCATGCAGCCGATGAAGATTATGAGCAGGTAGATGACACTGAGTTGGAAAGAATGGATATCATGTGGGCCTTAGCTAGTGCTGTTAGAAGGGCTAAGAAGTTTGTAAAGAAGACGGGGCAGAATCTGGTTGCTACCAAAGACACAACTTTTAGTTTTGATAAAACCAAAGTTACATGCTTCAACTGTGGTGAAAAGGGTCATTTCAAAAGAGAGTGCATGAAATCTAAAAAGACTGGAAATGGTAACCCCTTCTCATCGATCAATCGTCAGGACAAGGAAAAGAAAGCTGCATCAACAAGTCAGGATTCTAAGGCATTGGTTGCTCAAGGAGATGAAGGATAGGATTGGTCCTTCATATTTATGTCAGATGGAGACGCTAATGTTGCAATGGTAGAAGATCTTGATGATGGGTCAGCAAGTGAAGGAGATGTCATAGCTGACTATGCAAGTTTAGAAGTTGAAGAAACTATGGATGCCGTGGATCGCTTGGTTGAAGAAGAATTGACTGCTGCTAGCACGGAATCTTCTATCATCGGGGAATCCAAGTCTACATTTATGACTAACACTTCTAGCTCTACACAAGTAGATTCTAAAGATGAATTATTTGATAAACATGCTTGTGTTGAATGTAATAAATTTCGTGAAAGCATAGACATAAAATTTGCTAGGTTGTTAGATGACAATGACAGTCTAGTAAATGATCTGAAATTATGCACTGAGGCTAACAAAGTTTTAAAACAAAATGAAAGTAGCTTTAAAGAAAAACTTGATTTGTTAGGAAAGCAACTTAGGGAAACCAAGGTTGTTGCCTTTAATCAAGCAAATGACATTAAGTTCTATCTTTCAACAATTGAGGAACCTAAGAAAGAAAAAGCCATTTTGCAAGTTGAAATTGAATCATTAAATCAAAAACTGCATAGTCTAGCTAGTTCATCTCACATTGTATAGAACTTAGTCAAAGAGAGAAATGGTAAGGAAGGGCTTGGTTATAAGGTTGTGCCGCCACCACATGCGATCCATTTAAATAAGAAATGTCGACCAATAAATAATAACTCTATCAAGGATCATGTGGTGACTACCCCTCCAGTCAGTGATCCAGATTCCACAGTTAAAACTGTACAATCGGTTACTGAAAAGAAGGGATCTAGTTTAGGCACTAAAGATGAGGCTATCATTGAAAATAGGAATGATGAGAATAGCAATGCCACTCTCGGGTTGGGTTCAAAAGTAAATGTTTCAAGACCAACTCATTCTAAATCTGTTCATCATCAAAATCTCAACAAATTGAAAGTAAAATGTAATCAAAATGTAAAACCAATAAAAATTGTCAAAGAAGGTGAAAAAACTAAAGTTGAGATGCAAGAGACCAATTCTACCCCACACTCTCCCCCACACCAAAGATCTCCTATACCAATTGAAGGGAGGTCTTGTTATAGTTGTGTAAAATGAGGACATATTTCTTCTAATTGTTCTTCCTATCAGACACCAAGAAGAAAAATTGAAAATTTTTATGATAATAAACCAAGGTTTTCTAAAAAAAGATCAAATACCCCTCACAAATGCCAAAGTCAACACAGACAAGCTCCTGGCAAAGCTGTGATAACTGAGGAAACTCCTAGGGAGGAAAGCCAACCGAAAGTTCAAACTATAAACCAGTTGTCTGTTTATCACAAACAGGCCTTACACAAAACTGGTTCGTGGAAAGCTAAATCAACAAGTGTGTCTGAGAGTGAGGACAAGATGAAGAAGAATGTGTCTTCCTCTTCCAAAGGACAGTGGGTGGAGTTTGTAATGTGTGATGCCTCTAGGAAACCCAAGACACTTAAGGCTTTGGTCCCACTCCTGAACTAATCATTTCCATTCTTGTGAAGGTTGTCCGCTACAGCTCTATCACTAACACCTGGATTATTCATAGTGGGGCATTCAAGTATATGACCGGGAATATGTCTCTCCTTTTCAATGTCAAACAAATCAAAGAGGGATATGTATCTTTTATGGGAAATTAAGGAGGTTATATCACAGCTCAGGGTGAAGTGGGAAATAAGAAAGTAAAGTTCGATAAAGTCAATTACGTTCAACAACTGGAGAACAATTTACTCTTAGTTTCTCAAATCTGTGACAAGGGCTTCAAAGTTGTATTCGATAATAAGAAGTGCTACATTCTGAAGAAGGATTATGTTATCCCTGAGGAGAAAGTTCTAATGTCAGCTTCAAGATATAACGACATGTATGTCTTGGATATGCCAAAAGCCTCCAAAACTGAGTCCACTACTCAGTGCTTCTTGTCTAAAGCCACCGAGAGGGATTCTATTTCTTGGCACAGGAGAATGGGTCACATCCATCCTAGGAAGATGAATCATTTGGTTTAAAATAATCTACTTCAAGGAGTAACAGTCAAGAACTTTCAGCTTCCAGATTTCTGTGTATCGTGCAAGAAAGGGAAACAGACCAAGAATCTCATAAATCTAAGAAAGTTTACTCTATTGAGATTCCACTGGAGCTATTGCATATGGATCTGTTTTGCCCTGTCAGTACTAAAATCATTGCCGGAGATTGGTACTGTTTTGTAGTAACTGATGACTATTCCAAATTTTCCTGGGTGATGTTTCTCAAAACAAAGTCAGAGATGTTTGAGTCTTTCAAATATTTGGTTACAACACTAGAGTCTCTATATAAGCTGAAAGTAAGGAAGATTCGTTCAGACTACGGATTTGAATTCAAGAATCAGTGCATGGAGGCTTTCTGTCGAGAGAAAGGGATTGTTCATCAATTCTCTTCCGCCTACACTCCACAGATGAACGGAGTTGCTGAACACAAAAATTGAAGTTTGATTGAAACTGCAAGGATGATGTTGGCAGATTCAAAACTGTCTGTTCAATTTTGGAATGAAGCAGTTGGTAATGCATGCTACACTCTCAATCGTGTATTAGTTGTCAAACGTCATGGTAAAACCCGTTATGAGTTGCTTCAAAGGCGTAATCCGAACTTGGAGTATCTAGAACCATCTGGGGCTCCTTGCATGTTGCTAAAGAAAACTCAGACTGCCAAGTTTAATGAAAAAGCAGATGAAGGAATTTTTCTGGGATAGAATATACCTGACAAACGAGTTTACAAAAACTCTACGGGTCAAGTTGAAGTGTGGTGCAACGTAGATGTGCAAAGATACACCACCCCCTTGCTAGAAAAGGTCCATCACTTTTCTTTGATTATGATGGATTTTTCAGGTCCTTCAATCTTCCTCCTGTCTATTCCGATGATGAGGTGGCTGATCAAATGAGGTATGACATTCTGAACACTCCTAATCTAGACTCAAGCACTACTGCTCCAATCGATGGTACTTCTGGGGCTTCAGAGGAAGATCTAGAAGTCAGTGATCACTCCTCAGATAATAAGGAGATTGAAAATGAGAATATGAGCAATGAGGAATCTGTCAGTCCAGATGAAGGTACACCAGTCATAGATGAACCAGTGATTCCTAACCTTGATAATGAAGTAGTCGTTCCTATAACTCCAGTGATAAGGATTAGTGTTAATCAGACAACATTATAGGGGATCTTCTCTCAGGTGTTCAGATAAGAAATCAGTGGTACACAGCTGACTATGTAGTAGTGATAGAAAAAGGGTACATACATGATGGGGCATATAAGTGTTTTGTTTCTCAAGTCAAGCCCAAGTATGTTAGCGATGCCTTGAAAGATGAGGCGTGGTAAATGCAATGAAAGAAGAACTTCTGTAGTTTAAAAAGCTAGGTGTTTAGACACTAGTGGACAGACCCAAGGGTGCAAAGGTGATTGGCACAAAATGGGTTCTTCATTGCAAGAAAGATGACTATGGGTCATCATCAGAAACAAGGCACGGTTAGTAGTTCAAGGGTTCAGATAAGTTGAAGGTGTGGACTATAATGAGGTATTTGCACCAGTGGCTAGGATGGAAGCAATTAGGATCTTCCTAGCCTATGCATCCTACATTAAGATCAAGGTGTATCAATTGGATGTGAAAAGTGCATTTCTACATGGTGAAATCTATGAGACGGTACGCGTCAGTCAGCCAGAAGGTTTCGAAGATCCTTATCATCAAGACAGAGTTTATAAATTGGACAAGGCTTTGTAGGGGCTACATCAAGCCCCTCAAGCCTGGTATGAGAAGCTCTCCATACACCTACTGAAACATGGATTTCAAAGGAGAGTAATTGACTGCGCGTTATTCATCAGAGAAAAGGATGGTGATTTACTAATGGTTCAGATATATGTGGATGACATAAGCTTCGGTTCCAGAAATGAAGCATTATGAAAAGCATTTTAATCGGTGATGAAAGCTGAATTTGAAATGAGTGCCATGGGAGAGATGAAGTTCTTTCTGCGATTACAGGTGGATCAGACACCAAATAGAATCTTTCTATATCAGACCAAATAAGCGGGGGACATTCTGAAGCGGTTTGATATGGAAAATGTAACGATGGCTAGTACCCCTCTTGCCACGAACCACGATATGCCACCTGATGAAAATGGGGATTTGGTAGATGCCACCATGTATCGTGGAATGATCAGATCTCTAATGTGTCTCACAGCTTCTCGTCCTGATATCATATATGCCACGTGTCTTTGTTCCTGATATCAGTCAAACCCAAAAGTAAATCATCTAATTGGGGTGAAGAGGATCTTTTGTTATCTGAAGTGTACTCCAACACTCGGGTTGTGGTATCCTCATGATGATGACTTTGAACTTACAGCGTATAGTGACTCAGACTATGGTGGATGCAAGATGAACTACAAGTCGACATCTGTGTGATGTCAATCTTTTAGAAGGCAGTTAGTCACCTTACAATGTAAGAAGCAGACGTCTGTTCCTCTATCAACATGTGAAGCTCAATATGTTGCTGCTGCATGTTGCTGTTCTTAAATCATCTAGATTCAACAGCAAATGCGGGACTATGGTTTGCAATTTACTAACACTCCTAACTTTGTTGATAATTATGCTGCTATAGCTGTAACAAAAAATTCGGCACAACATCCAAAAACCAAACACATTAGCATTAAATATCAATTCATACGTGATTGTTTTGAAAAACATTTAGTTGATGTAATTAAAATTAACATGGATTTTCAACGCGCCGACCTCTATACAAAAGCTTTTGATAAACCAAGATTTTATTATCTATTATAGTTTAACAGCATAAAGAAGAAAGAGGATGTGATTCCGGAGGAATCGATTTCATAGTCCTTCCGTATGTTTCTTAGTTTAATTTTCCTGTCAAATTTATTTTCTTTTATTTTATTTTCTGTCTTAAAAATAGAAAAAACTCAAAAAGATTTTCTGTTTTAGAATTTTAGGAGGAGAATGTTTAAGATTCAGTATTTAGTACTTAAAAAAAAGGCGGGCAGGAAAGCTGAAAAGCAACGAAATCAAAGCAAAGAAATTGATTTAGTACAATACAACATGATAGTACACAGGCATCTTATTGTTTGGGATACCAAAAGGAACTTTAGCTTTGCAAAGTTATATAAAAGTCAAAGAAAAATTATAAGTCTAAGAAGTCAAAGCCAAATAAGTTGAAAAATGATAGTAAGCTAGTCTGTTACTGTTGTTACATGGAGAAAGTAGATCTAGGGGTGCAAGTTCATTATATGAGGTGTCAGTAGATTCAACACAATAGATTATTAGACATCATTGGTGAATCAAACGAATTAACTCATTCAATAGGTTATGAGTTCCCATCTTATCCGTGGTCTGCACAATCAATAATTGTCCAATAAGGGGTAAAGAGCAAAGAGAAAGCCACAAATGTGTACAAATGACCAAAACTATGAGCAAAGCACATGACAAATTTGAAACGCAATCATGTTAATGACAAATGTCGTTGCTGCATTAAACTAATTATGAAAATGCTCTAACAAGATAGGTTACGTGCTTCTCTACTGTGCGATGGCACTGACCTGAGGATAAGCATAACCAATATATTCTAAGAATTCATTGTTGTTTGCGCCTCTCTGCTGTGCGATGGCACTGACCTGAGGCTTAGCATCTCTTTGAAAACTCTTAAAATAGTTTCTTTTTGACAAAAACCCGTAGACCGCTCAAAATCTCCTGAGGAAGGTTGATTACCATATAAGTGTGGGATCCACAAATGCCTGTTAATTTAATACATCTAATTATTCACCAATGTGTGTCAAAAATTTGTGTATGAATTTGTGTGGACAAATATACTGACAATCATTATGGCTGCATCTCCCGATGGTCAAAATCAATGTGTGCTATATAACAGTTGTAGCGTGATTTCATGTTAGTGTCTTTGACTCTTAAATGAAAGAGATTAAGTGTAATGTATATTTAATGCTCTTTGTTATTGATATAAATATAAAAGGTCCCAAATGACTATGTTTTATGCCTGTCTGATTCCATATGAATCCTTCTAGAAATGATGAAAATGTTTGAAGCTGTTCTGCTCAGGGGGAGAAATCGTTTAAGTGATATTTAAAAGTTTTCAACCCTCCTCAAATGAAAAACACAAAAATATGTCTTCTTTCAGTTTATTTTAAGTTTTTCCTGTTTTAGTTATGTTTGTATTGAGTCGATATCGGACTATGTAGCCAGACTGAACTCTGTGAATGACACATAATGAACCGAACGTTAACTATGAGAATCTTGTTTCTGAAAGATAAAAGGATCACGTATGAGGTGATCAAAAGGTTTTCAGTTAAAAGGATCACATCTGAGATGATCAAAAGGTTTTCAGTTAAAAGGATCACGTCTGAGGTGATCAAAAGGTTTTCAGTTAAAAGGATAATGTCTGGGATGATCAGTGGTCATAATGTCATTTAACAAAAATAAGTATGTGAAATAGTGGGCCAAACGAAGTCAAATCCATAAGTATGGCCCAATCGCAGAATTGGACGATAAGTATGAGCCAATCGCATGATTAGACCATAAGTATGAGTCAATCGCATGATTGGACCATAAGTATGGGCAAATCACACGACTGGATCACAAGTATGGCTCAATCACATGACTGGACCATGAGGATGGCCGAGTCGCACGATTGGAAAACTTTGTGTGAACCAATCGTACGATTGGTTGAATGGTTATAGGTCAATCGTATGACTGAACCTTAGTCGCACGTATGAACCATGCGTATGGGTCTAGTCGCACGACTGAAACTCAAATCAGTATAAAAAGGGGGTTCAGTCGGTCGTAACACTACACTTTATTTCAAATTCTCTCTAAACAACCGATTACCCAAGGAACCCTTTTCAAATTTTTCATGTGATTTCCATAAATTTCCTGTTGCTAACGGATACACATTTGTCTACAGGTACAGTGAGGATGAAATCAAGACACATGATAATGTTAAAAGAATCTAAAGTATCCGAATGATTTAAGACTAAAACCAAACTAAATAAATCTAAAATTGGACCTTTAAATGGAGTTCAAAGTGAACTTAAAAGATAATAGGTGTAACACCAAGTCTTGGCGCGTCTAATGAATCCAATCTTGATGTGAATATGACTGTTTTGACAAAGATTCAAAATCTCGGACTGGCACAGTATATTTGCGACTGGACATACTGATGAACTTCAGTCGCACGATTGATCCAGACGCATGATTCAATCGCACGATTGAATCAATCGGTGACTCAGTCGCACGACTGACTCTACCGCATGTCATGGCACACGACTAAGCTCAATCGGAGGCTCAATCGTACGACTGAGCTCAGTCATATGGTTCAATCGTACGATTGAACTAGTGTGATACGATCTGTTCAAACTCAAAATTTCTTTTTTTTATGAACGGGTCTAGCATGTTTGTTGCTTGTGTTGCACTGAAATGGCTGATAGATGGATGATGAGTACTAAGCACAACATCTGTGCTTATCTCAACATGACTTCCCAGAATGCCGCAGAGTTTGTTAGGATTATCGAGTTCCTATGACGATCCAGGATATACCGAGCTATATCGACTCCCTGTACTCCTTACCATTTTCTACAGCAGACATTCTGGGTGAATGCTGTTGTAGACAGATCTGTCGAGCCATTCAGGATCAGAAGCTCCATTTTTGGACAAGACATAGACATCGGGGAGGATGATTTGAGGAGGGTATTGGATTTGGGAGATGACATGGATTGTCCCACTAAGCTACATCCCATGATGGTTAGGGGATGCTTTCTATGGATTAAGTATGCCAGTGACATTAATGCCGGCGTGCTTAACAAAAGCAACATCTGCTTGCCTTTCAAATATTTGGCACATGTGATTCTGAAGTGCATAGCCTCATGACGTGGTGGTTTCGACGAGATGAGCGATCAGATTCAGAACGCGTTTGTTACGTTAGTGCTCAACCACCCATTTAGTTTCTCCAAGATGTTCTTCAATTACATGATGGAGAATGTCAAAGGAAAGGGGAAGGATGATTTTTGCATGTATCCCCGGTTTCTACAGCTGATCCTTAACGAGAAGCTACCTAGCCTGCCTAAGCTTAAGGATGATGAGGTGTCATTGGAGGCGATGGATGACACGACTCTAGGCAGGATGAAGGTATATCGGGGAAAGTAGGTTAAGCCCCTAGAGAGAAGCTTGTTCGGCCATCTTGCTAATGTTGATTATGTAGCGCCGGCTAGGAAGAAGTGGAGCCATGATGATAAAGACTCAGATTTTGAGCACGTCTTGATTCCTGGTGATGATGTGGATGATGATGATGATGACCAAGATCAGGGTCTAGGTGGTGGAGGTGAGGGCTCGAATCAATCCAGAGCCACTAACACATCTACAGTCCAACCACAACCTCAGCAGGGTGGTTCATCATCTACTGGTGGGTACGAGCAAGCTGCCATCCACAAGGACTTCCTGATCGGTGAGGATATCAGGAACTTTGATCTAGAGGAAGAAGATGATGATTCTGAGGAGGGCCTCTAGTGAGACAGGTCGCCAGCAAGTGGGTAGCCGCCGAGAAGGGAAAGGAGGTGGTTGGTACCCGCAAGGTTGGGTCAAAGGGTGTCGATACTGAAGAGAGTGATCCATCTTATACACATGACCAGCCCATCAGCCCAGGGGGAGCCCCAATTGCTAAGGGTTCTAGGAGGAAAATGATGTCCCAACCCTATGGGATGATGGGGAAACGCCCAAATATTATCTTGATGAGCTCCCCCACTGCCGCTACCACCACCACTGCCACTACCACCACCACAGCCACTACCACTGACATACCTACCACCACGGTTACTCCTACTCCTCTATAAACCATCCCTATCCCCACACCCGTATACACCACATCAACAACCACCCCAACTATCTCCCAAGCCAGAACATCCACCCTTATTCCACCGCTACAGATCACTACTCTACCCACCGTTGGGTTAGAGGAACAACTTGCGAGCCTTAACAGGCTAGTTCTCAAGCTGTTGGTGACTGATGATCTTAGGGCCAACCAAATGAGTCAGTTGATGGCAGTGAATGCAGAACAGGGCCAGCAAATTGCCAAGCTCACAGAGAAGAAAGAAGCCCACGAGCGGGCTTTAGTTCGAGCTCATAATGCCCTTAAAGCTTAGAATGAGCTTGTTCTTACATCCACAAAGAAGATTGAAGATCTGGAGAAGAAGAATAAGAAGATTATGCTAAGGTTGAAAGGTAAGAGGGATGAGACTCTAAAGATTAAAGAAGATGGAGATAACGGTGACGATGATGATGACGATTCCAGTAATGATGAATCAGAGGATGGA
Organism: Flaveria floridana; assembly: GCA_018326465.1. Classification (NCBI taxonomy): domain Eukaryota; kingdom Viridiplantae; phylum Streptophyta; class Magnoliopsida; order Asterales; family Asteraceae; genus Flaveria; species Flaveria floridana. The sequence goes on along the minus strand of BJCO01722072.1, from coordinate 1,657 downwards.
GGTGAGGAGGAGGAAGCTGGTAAGAGTGGAGAGGAGAAAAGAAAGATGATGATGTGGAGGACGAACCTGAAGGTGATGCTAACGCGTCAGCCTCAACTCAATCAGCAAGGGAGAGGCGTACTAAGAAGAACCAGGATCAAGGAGTCTCGTCCTCAGCTCCTCAAGATGATGAGCCTCAAGTTCAAGTGAAAAGTAATGATTAAGAAAGTTTATGTAGTTTGAAACTTTTTTTAAATGAACTTTTTAATACATTAATGTAAATAATGATAATTTATGTTTAATGTCTTGATTATTCATTAATGTGTGATTTGTTGATTGTTCTATCAAACAGATGAAACTCAACAGGCCGATAAGGAAATAAAGACTCAACTTACAATGATTCTTGATTTGCAAGGGATTGTCAGAAGGTCTGTGAGTTACACTCTAGAAGAAGAGGAGATTATACATGATCTATCTGATGAACAGCTCGCAGAGATGTTCAGACTCAACCTAGATGAGATAGTTAAAGATGCTCCTGAAGTAGATGTTGTTAGTGATGGGGAGTTACAAGGAGTGGATGATATAGAGATAGAGGATGTCACGTCAGATCATTATCCTCAGTACACTGACTTTGACGGGAATGTGATATTAGACTTGGGTGACACTTTTGTCAGTGATGCATTTGACAAGATCAATGAGAAAGCAACTGAGAAGGAAGAGGCAGAAGGTAAAGCTCAAGCTGCTGATGCTGATATGGAATAAAGAAAGCTGAATGGGCTGCATGTTTAGAAGAGATGAAAGCTCAGAGAGAACCTCCAAAGCAAAATGCCTATACCAAGCTATACAAAGTTAAGAGACATCAGAAGGTGTCGGGCAAGATTATCAGCTGGGCTTATTTTGAGGAATTAGATGTTTATGCAGTAAAGAGGGAGAAAGGGATAAAGTACTTCAGATATCCACATGATCTGAAGACTATCCCAGGATTTGAGTTAAACAGACCAGCGTGCTTAGATTTGTACTCGAGGAAAATGTCGGGATGGTTTGAGATGGCATTAAAGAAGGAATGCCACACAAGATGGGTCAACTTTAAACCTCAACAACCGAGGAGGTTTCTTTATAAAACTAAGGTTGACTCGATCTCTGGAAGAAGGAAGGTGGTGTTGAAGTGCAGACCTCCAAAGACAATGTCAAAAATTTCATTGGGGAAATGCCACAGTATTTCACACCTCACTTCAAGTGGTGGTATTATGATTGGAGGACGGTGGAAGCAGTTGTTGTTTTGAACAGAGATGGAAAGACTGAGACTATCAGGGTATTCGACCTAATGTGGCTCACTAACTTGTCGGAAGAAGATGTTTATACCTTATACAAGTGGCCACTGTTTTATGATACACAAGACATTGTACAATCTCTTCAGTTCCAACACGTCATACGACTCGGTTTTGCATTTGAGATTCATGATTGAGTCACCAAAGAGGAGAAGTACAAGAAGTTTCAAGAACATGTGAAGAGTGTTAGACAATAGGGTAAACTAGGTCCAAGGGGGAGTTTGTTGATACATGATGTCCCTAGTTTATGTACTTAAATGTCTATGTCTTTCATTTCTTACACATGTGTAATGCAAGAACTTAATGTAATGAGATATATGTGTTTGGATGTTTATTTACTGTTGATTATA
>BJCO01722071.1:0-14608 GCA_018326465.1 Flaveria floridana | reverse complement strand
TACCAGAGAATCCTACAGGCTCATACATGGGAAGTAGGTCTCATGGATGGGACAACAGCCCTGTGTCCAGTTCCCCAAGACAGGGTTCCCATCCATCCTTAGCCAATCAAGTTTTTGAGACCTCTTCCCAGGCCAGTGCTTATATGGGTCAACTTCTGAGCTGATACAGAAGGAAATAGACCAATCATTCTGCTATAATAAGTAGGACCAACAATAAGCTTAGAGGTTTTGGCTGCATTAGTTCAGGGGGAGTTTGTTGGACCAAAAGAACTAATGAGCTAGATCAGAAAAACCTCTAAGTCCCACAAGAGATCACAATAACTGCTGAATACCTCAACAGCTGATGAAGACAAAGACTGAAGACCTCAACAGCTGAAGATCAAAGTACTGAATACCATCAACTGAAGAACTAAAGTGCTGAAGACTTCAACTACTAAAGACTAAAGCACTGAAGAACAACAACTGAAGATCAAAGTACTGAAGATCAACAGCTGAAGCACAAAGACTGAAGACAAAAACTGAAGACATCAGCTGATGACAACTACTGAAGTCATCAGCTGATGAAACACCTGAAGTTAAAGTCTGAAGACAAGTGCTGAAGCTTTAGAGTTTGTCACAACAGCTGAAGAAATATTCTTCAGTTGTTGTGATGTTTTACCTTTCAGCTTTTTCTTTTCAGCAGTTGTATTTTCTATTTCAGTAGTTTGTAAAACGATTGAAGAGTTTGTTCTTCAATCGTTGTAGCTTTTCAGTAGTTTCTTATCAGTTGTTGTAATAAGTTTAACACTTAGCATTTTGTAAGAAGATGTCGGCTGTTTGACATCTTTAGTAGTTAAGGTAGTTTCAGTAGTTTGTTAAAATAACAGTTTGATGTCACTATCAAATGACATCAGCTGACATCATTCTTCCTATAAAAGGAAGATGACCTAATTGTAATCGTTGCCGAAGCGTGTGATCTAATAGAAAACACCTTTTGTATAATTATCTCTCTCTCTCTATAACTTACTGTTACATGCAAAATCCTTTGTGTTCTTGTTATAATTGCTAATTTTTGTGCTAAATCCGCTGCGAATACAACCTAATTGATCAAACTAGAGGCTGAGATCCTTTCAGTTTGGCATGTTGATAGCAGTTGTTCTAGGCATATGTCTGGTAAAATATCACTGTTAAACAACATATAACCTTATAACGGAGGATGTGTTATCTTCACAAGGGATAAAGGTGGTAAGATTGCGATGAAAGGTACATTTTCTAATGGTGTGTTAAGTTTTAAAGATGTCAATTTTGTTAAAGAACTTAAACATTATTTGCTAAGTGTCTCTCAATTTTGTGACAAAAAGTAATCAACACACTTCACTAATAAAGACGGTCTTATTTTAAAACCTGAATTTGTAATTCCTTAAGAATAGATTTTGTTAATAACACCAAGAGACAAAGACACATACTTACTTAAAATGAATGGTTTACATTCATTTGTAACTGTATATTGTTTGTTGTCAAAAGCCTCAGAAAGTTATTCAATGTTATGGCATCGTCGTCTTGGTCATGTAAACATAAAAAATATGAACAAGTTGGTTAGAGGAAATCATGTTGTGGGCTTACCATTGAATGAATTTTAACTCACTGAATATTTTTTTTCATGTTCAAAAGGCAAACAACATAAACTTCCTCATAAACCAGTTGCTCATACCAAAATTGAATCAATTCTTTAACTATTACACATGGATTTATTTGGCCTAGTGAGCATTTTGAGTTTGGGATGTCATGCATATTGTTTAGTTATTACTAATGATTTTCTAGATTTACTTTGGTCTTCTTTTTAGCAACTAAATATGAGACGCCCCATTTGCTGATAAAGTTCATAACCCTTGTGGAGAATCAGACTAACAAAACCATCAAGTGCATTCGAAGTGATAATGGAACAGAGTTTTGCAATCATACTCTGAATGAACTTTTTGATTCTAAGTGGATTATAGAAAATTTAGTTCTGTAGGAACTCCACAACAAAAAAGAGTTTCAGAAAGACGTAGCTGAACTTTAATTAAAGCAGGAAGAACAATCTTATCAACAGCCAAATTACCATCTTTCTTTTTGGCTGAAGATGTTAACACTACATGTTATGTTCAAAATCGTGTTTTAATCAACAAACAACAAAACATGACTTCTTATGAAATCTTTTTCAAACATAAACCAAAATTCAAATATTTTAAAACATTTGGATATTGTTATACTTTGTTAAACATGTTTGATTCTAAATCAAAAATTGATGAAAAGCTAATGAATGTGACTTTGTTGGATATTCAGCCAACAAAGTTGCATACAAGGTTTATAATAAAAGGTTTAAGAAAATAATTGAGTCACTTGATATAGATTGTAATGAGTCTAACGAAACAGATGCACATTCTACTCCTTCATGGGTATACGATTATGCTTCGTTATTTGAAACATTTAATTGATCTTCTATTCTGTCTATATCTAATCCACCTTTGTTATCATCCATTCAAGACAATTTTATAATGATGTTGGATCTATGTCATCTTTAGCTACATGAAGATTTTCAGACATACCTTCTTGTTCAAATGTCTCAGCTATTCAACAACCAGTTTCTGAATCTAAATTGCTTCATTCTGATCCAATAGTTGAATAAGCTCCACAGGTTTCTATGATCAGAGTTCATCTTCTACACAAAATAATCCAATTATTAGCATTCAAGTTCCATTTAAAGATTTATCTGTTGATAATGACATTCATCAAGAGGAAGATATTGTGTATCGAACTGAAGGAGGAAATACTATTAGAGAACTTGTTGGTCATATGTGTAATTTAGATGAAGTTCTTTCTAAAAATACTATTCCTCAGTTGAGAATTCATAAAGACCATCCAACTAAAGTAATAATTGGTCCGTTATCACAAGGTGTCCAAGTTTGAAGTATATCTGGAGCAATAAACACATACTTTATCTCTCAAATTATGCCAAAGAACATTGATATGGCATTGAAGGAAAATAGTTGGGTTGATTCTATGAAAGATGAGCTAATGCAATTCAGAAAGCTAAATGTTTGGCATCTATCTTACCTTCTAAATGGTAAGCTACCAATCAAAACTAAATGGATATTCAGAAACAAAATGAATGAAAAGGATGTTATTGTTCACAATAAGGCTAGACTTGTTGTTATAGGATTCCATCAAGTTCAAGGTCTTGATTATGAAGAAGTATATGGTCTAATTGCAAGACTTAAAGCTATACGTATTTTTCTGGTTTATGCTTCATACAAGAACTTCACGATTTATTAGATGAATGTCAAAACTGTATTTTTTGTGTAGTGAGATGAAAGAGCAAAACCTATGTTTGTTAACCACCTGGTTTTGAAGATCCAGATCATACTGTCTATGTTTATAAGTTAGACAAAGCACTCTATGGCTACATCAAGCTCCTTGTGCTTGGTATACCACACTCACTAAACATTTGCTTGCAAATGGTTATACACGGGGTGCTATTAATCAAACTTTATTCTTAAGGAAGACTAGTGATGATAATATTCTGTTCTAAGTATATATTGATGACATTATCTTTGGATCTACCAATAAAGATTTATGCAAGGAACTAGAAGTTGTGATGAAGAAGAAATTTGAGATGAGCTCCCTTGGAGAAATGTCATTTTTCTTGGGTATACAAGTCAAACAAGATCACCAGGGTATACTGATACATCAAAAGAAATCTGTTCACAGTATTATGGATAAATATAAATTCCTAAACTCCAAGATTGCACCTAGTCGATGTATTCTCATCCTACTTTAACTCCTGATCTCATAAGTGAAGATGTCGATCAACATTTGTATCAATCAATGATTGGATCTTTGATGTTTCTCACTGCTAGCAGGAAAGATGTCATGCTTCCTTTCTATCAGTGTGCAAGATATCAAAGTAATCCAAAGGAGTCACACATGAAAGTTGTCATGCGAATATTCAAATACCTCAAGGGCCAACCAAAACATGGACTTTGGTATCCTAAAAATTTTGATTTCAATTTATATGCCTGTACTGATAGTGATTATGCAGGATGTAATTTGGATAGGAAATTAACAACACGTGGATGTCAATTTCTTGGAAGTAGGTTGATTTCTTGGCTGTCCACATCCATGAATATATGGCTGCATTAGTTTGTTGTTCTCAGATTGTTTGGGTTCAATAACAACTTCTTGATTATGGTCTTAACATTTATAACACCAATATTTGGTGTGATAATACTACCGAATAGAACATATTGAAGAATCCTATCCAAGATTCCAAAACACAACACATCGACATCCAAATGCATTTTATCCGTGATTGTTTTGATCAAAAGCTTATTCATCTGGAACTAGTTAAATTAGATGGCAACATTACTGATTTGTTTACTAAGGCATTTGACCATTCCCTATTCGACCTTTTTGGTTTAATCTCTTTGAATGATTAACTTTGTTTAAAGATTAACCTTATACCCTTCAAAAAAATTTTTTTGTTCATTTTTGTTAAAATTGTTATTTTCTTTCTAGTTAATCACAATTTTATAGGGAGAAAATATGAAAATGTCACGAAAAAGATTTATTCTTAGGGGGAGTAAAGTTAGAAGAAAACTTACAAAAAGATTTTGTTTTAAAATTTAAAAAATTAAATTTTCTAGGTTACATAGGAAATGATAGTACATTTCTTGATTTTGGAAAAATACATACAAAGGCTTAAAAGAAACTGACTTGGATTATGTTTGATATGTTGATAGGCTTGACTTTCAAAAATAAAAAGTACTATGATCTGTGATGCCCTGAAAGTAAAATCTTTATGACTAAAATGTGTTACTTATCAAGGTTTTGTTGTAAAACTAATTCCATGCTAAAACTAAGGGTTACAGTCTAGTCGTACTCAAGGTAATATAGGAATAAAAGATGCCAACGTGCACAATAATAAAAGCTATGTTAAAGACATACATACTTTATGATAATTATTTTTATTTTTGATAATATATTCTAACACATGAGGCAAAATCAAAAGATGGGACATGTAAATCCGAATTGGCTTGTAAGTCCTAAACGTCTTACGAGGGCAAAACATAAGTCTGACTAGCAGTTAATAAGTCCTAAAACTTGTTACTATTCTGTGTTTAAAAATGTTTATCAGCCGAGTTATGCTCTATATAGATATTATAAGAGAGAAAAATAATCCTGAAAAAGATGATCATAGATAAAAGGTTTAAGTTAAATTGGGGTGATTGAAATCTCAAAAGTGTCTTGAAGCTGGATAAGGGTTCTATAAGATTTTTGATTGTGGGATACATTGACTTCATATAACTTAATAACAACATGATAAATATCGCAACTCGTGTTTCCAAGTAAAAATTGAATTCTAAGTTTAAGATGGATACAAAATATTAACAATCAGTGTAACCAGTCTTATTTAAAATAAAGTTGGACGATGTTAATGATCGATTCTATAGAAATATGATCTTATACTTGAAAATTTACTAAAAATATTTAAGTTATAAGTATAAATTTTTATGTCAAATTTTTTATTATTTTTTTGTTAAAATTTGTGTTTGTTTACATTCGGTTTTTGTTTACCAAAAGTTTTACAAAAACAGAGGGTTTTTGGTTAATTATTAACACTTGGTTAAACATGATTTTAAACATAATAAATTACAAGCTAAAATAAAATGAATAAAATTGAATGGTCAAAAAAATTTTAAAAGTTCAAAAGAAATTGAACTTCTCATGTGTGAGAAGTTCAAAGAATGCAAAAGGTTCACGGGTAAACTAGTCGCACGTGAGAATTCTGACTGCTATAAAGTGTGCAGTCGTGCTATAGGTTGACCATTCGCACGACAACTCTCAGATTTCTTTCTCTTAGAATCTTCCTAAGTATTGAACATTCTTCTTTGATATACTTGTTCCCTATGGTCGTCCTTTGATTACTTAGTGATTAATGAGGTATAATGATGTTTTTAGATTAGTGTTATGTGAGTTCGAATCATGACCGATTGTATAAGGACAAATGGACTTAAAATTGAACAAAATTAACCATATGAAACCTTAATAATGAACAATTCAACACTTAATGAACATGTATTAATGGTTAAAACACCCTAAAATACTTAATTTGAAAACTGAAAAAATCAGACTTGTCGCGCACGAAAAGAATATGGAACTTGAACAGACGCGATATGTTTCAAATTGCATAGAACTAATCGCTTAGTATCTTGATTTGTCATGCGAATAGTTGACCTCTGGTCAAAATTAGGGTCATGCGATTAGTCATCTTGTGGCATGAAATGTCAAATTTTGCATGAAAAGTCAAACTTGGAAAAGCAACTATTCACATACGAATAGTTTTATTTGTGAAAAAAGTTTACTTTTCAATTTCAAAATTTTTCTAAGCTTGAAATTATTGTTTATAAGTAACTAATCAATCTTTGTACATAAATATCTGATTGACGGCCTTAAGACCCCTCGGATACATCGTGGTATTACAACAAATCCCACTATCTACACTGATGTTATTTATCAGTTTTGGATTACTATTGCTAACGAGAGAGACTCTCATTGGGAACCCTGTATTTCTGCTACTGTCAAGGGTAAGAGAGTGGTTATTACTACAGTGGTGATCAACAGTGTCTTACAGGTTGGAAGATCAGCCTGATGCTCTAGTAAAGATTGATGATGATATGGCAAGAGACTGTCTAAAGAGGATGGGTTGTGATCATAGGTATCCATCACTGGAGACGAAATACTTACCTCCATTTTGGAAGTATTTATTTCACGTGGTGATTCATTTCTTGAGTAATTTAAAGGCTGGAATGGATAGCCTAAGTGTTGTATTCGGATTCCTGCTAGTATAACTTGTTGAGATTTACTGTATAGCATATCCATGGCTATGTTTGTGGAGATGCACAAAAATGTGATTGCTGCTGCGGGAAAGAAGTTCATCATGTACCCCAGATTCATACAGATGATTGTGAATGTTACTCATCCTCAGTTAGCAGTGTCTGATTCATCCGCTTATTTGTTATGGTGATGAAGAAAAACATATTCACTTATTTGATGGGAGCTCATGAAAATGCTTGGGATGGTACTAACTTTTCCAAGATTGGAAGATTTGTTGAAGGCTCTCAAGGAGAAGATCATTCTACTACCTAATAGGGTGAGGCTGACCTCATCAAGCTGATCAAGCTGGTCCATCTTCTAGTACACCTGAGGATGCTCCTGGAAGTTCACAAGGTGCAAGGATGTCAGTAGAAGATGAGGTGAACACCTGGTTTATAGATAGTGAGACTAATAGTGAGCAGATTAAGAATCTCCCATATGTGCATCAAGAAAGTTCTAGAGTGAAGAAAACTCCTACAAAACGCACTGCTGAGGAAAGATATGATGATTTTGTTCCTAAGGATTTTCCTTCTACTCAGAGGAGAAAGAAGAGGATGGCTAGGAAACGAGCTGATTCTGATGTTAATCCACGTGGGAGGGGTAGAGGACGAGGAGTTTTACGTAAGCGTCAGACCCCGATGATCACTATATCGACTAGTTCTGATTTTATTATATCCGAGACTCCAGTCGAAGCCATTAAGGCTACTCCACTAGAGACACTAGTGATTGTTATGGAATCAAACACTTTAACATCATCTGCCATGGCCACTACTGATAATATGTTAAGCACACCACCAAGGGATCAAGGGAATAATGACATGTTCGGAATGGATGACTTCATCAATACTACTCAAGAGTCAGGAAAACATATTGAGTCTGCACCTGATTCACCGATAAGAGTATCTCTTAAGCAAAGAGTACTGGTATTGGAGAAAGAGACGATGGAGAAAACTCAAGTGTTAAGATGATTTATATTAGAATATGTTAGAGAAGGACGATAGAATAAAGAGACTTGAAAATCAGCAACAATTTATGTTCAACTATATTTAGATCATGGAACAGAACATCAGAAACCTCACTTCTCGTGTTCCATTTTTGTTTGCTTAGCAACGAACCACAGAAGTTGGAGAGTTAAGTGACAACACTCTACTAATCCTGAAGCTACTCAGGATCTTGCTAATGCTACAGAGCATGATGTTGATCCTGTTGTTAATGAAAGGACAATAGAGATTGCTGTTGTTGATCAAGAGCCATCGACCGCTGTTCCTACTATGAATATTAAGGATCGACCTATAGTTTTCACTTGAGAGGTGTTTATGAAGTCTGAGCATGATATTCCAATCCCTAATCCAGTACATGATGATGATTTGGAGATGGTTGATTTTAGTTGTGTTAAGGATGATGATATTGATGACACGATTGACTATGCTCCTTTGGATCCCGCTACTGAAGAGACATATGAGAAAGAGTTTTATACATTCTAGCCACAAATACTTGTTGAGGAATTGATGAAGACTTTGGTCCTTTTGATGACTTGGAGGAAACTATGGATTTACTTACGTGTTTAGAAATAGTCTTAAAGACTTACTTTTAGATGTCTTGGTTGAAGAAGGAGAGATGATTAGTGAGTCAAATACTAAATAGATGACTAAAAAGCTAAAGATCTTACTGGTCAATGTGTTGTATGTCAGGTCAGAAATATTACTGTTGATGCTCCTCCTCTACTAGCTTATATACAAACACTGAGACATTCCAAACCTTTCATAAGGTAAGAAAACTCAGAACCGATTATTAGTTAGGAGTATGATGCATAAAAGAAGATGTATGTAGTGCAGAGAAAGGTAGGCGCAATAGCGTACTATCAGGACGGGCACGACTTTTATACACTTTGAACGTGAGATTTATATGCTGTGGATCGTGTTCTTTTCATCAATCCAAGTAACTATGGAAAAGGGAATTGGATAAGGAACATTATATGGAGACAGAGTAAGACCAACTTCAAATACTTCAAAACTGCTAAATCCAAAGTCATTGAAGATAAGACGTGTATAGACCCTAATACTAACAAGTTAATGAAGATACCGGTTTTTAAGCATCCAAGATATGCGAGGAAGATCCCTACACACACGGCTACGCTAGTTAAAAACTTGTCTAAGCTAATGTGGTGGAGTTGTGAGAAGGAGACGAGACACGCATTGATACATTATGTAGATAAAGATTACCTTGTCATCGACCTTGTGGATCTACTTAAGTTTGGAAGGGATGATTTAATAAGGTTGCAGGCTTTTCCAATTGCAGCTGATGAATCTATTCATTTTTTGGCGGCACAGTTCAGTTGGTTGATTACAAAGGCCATGAACAACAAGATGTACGCTTATGGAGGTAGTTACAAGGCTGCATATGTGGACTTCTAAAGCATTGATTCACCGAGCCTAGGGGAAGATTGTAAGGATTGAACCTAGAGGCTCGAAAAATCAAATCAAGATATCAATGATCAAGTCACGCGAGAACCTGAAGTTTCCGCGTGAGAAGTTCTTCTCGCGTGAGAACTCAAGATGTCACACAAGAACTATGCAAAAACTTCTACTTTATAATAAATACTTCTTAGTTGATGTAATTAAGTTGAGCTTTTGTCATTTCCTGATTTCGCATGTATTTGTAATCTTTCAAATCAGAGAGCAATACAATACGAAGTTTATTTACACTTGTGTTCATCTTATTTAATGTTCAATCTTCTCACCTTGATGATTATATTCCGCATTCTTGTCACGAGATCAATCTAATTTTTAAGTGTTGATCCTTACAAATATAAAGAAGCCGCCCCTTTCCCTATTTCTTGTGCTTGAAACTTTTTACGAATGGATAGAGATAGAAACTTTGAGTCTAAGGAGATCTAGAAAGGCACAAAAGAGGTTAAAGGTATGAATTTCTTCATGCATTTCAATATATATAAGCTCAAACAATGCTTGTAAGGCTAAGTTTCCAGGAGGCATCATAGCTAGACTTAGACATAATAAAACATTATTCTTAAACTTTAAATAACCACACTTTCATTAGATTAAAATTTAAACTTTGTTACATAGTTAATTGGCTTTTAAAATTACAAGGGAACTTTAACCTAAGCATGACTATAACTTAGAATGGAAGTCTTTAACACAGTCGCTTAGCCTCAAAATCCATGCCAAGGTAGCTTTGTTTAGTCATTTATCATACGTTCAAACTAATATTCATACAAAAGTTAGTTTTTCTTAGTAAGTTTTAGCTTTGTTTAACAAAATACTTTAGTATATTCTTTAGGCTAATCAACTTTCTGTATCTTTAACTGTCATTACTTTAGCGGTCACTTTAGCTTTAGTTATCATTCTTTAGCAACAGTTTATCTTGTATTATACTTTAGCCTTTCATTATTTGTACTCTATTTTTATTTTTAAGCTTGTACAAGTACATAGCTCATTTAGTGGGTGTGCTAGCAATAATTTTGTCAGGCTCTTGTATGGTGAGTTTACATTATGTAGAACTCCTTTAGCGGGTGAGAATGCATATAGCATAACTCAACTTTAGCGGGTGAGCTTACACAAAGCAAAGCTCCTTTAGCGTGTGAGAATGCAACAAGTTGAACATTTATATGGCTTGTAAGACTATTATATTTAGCCTTGTTTATGCGAACTTTAGCATTTTGGGCCATTTTTATATTCATTAGCTATAACTTTATTAACTTTATTATTCTTTAGAGCGCACACATCCCATTCCTTATTTTTATCATTATAATTATATTAAAATCATTACTTTTTCTCTCTCTTTTCAATTACTTAATATACCTTTATACATTTATCATTATCTTTTATCTCTCCTTCACTCATAACCACTTTCAAAAATATTAAAAAATTTATAAGAGTTGAATAGTAAATTCTTAAATGTACGGAAGAAGAGTAACATTTTCTCTCTCCTTGACTCATAACCACTTAAAACCATTCCATATAATATAAGGACTCCTACTCAAATATTTATAGGAAGAGGCTGTGAATGCTCTTAATTCCTTGTCATTATCATGGCTATACTTTAACTTTTTGTCACACTTATTCACTTTATACTTTATTTACTTCATACTTTAGCTCTTTATCTTTATCATACAACTTTTATAACTTTACAACCGTATCTACACATGAGTACGTGTGGGAAAGTATCGTCTATGTTTGGAAACTTTTGAACACTTTGTCTATGCATGAACACTTGTATCTATGAATGGTATAAATATCTCCGCGTGGGCACTATATCGACTATGCATGGTACAAACATCTACGCACGGGCACTATATAATCTACACATGATATAAACATCTATGGGTGGCCGCTAATCAAATACATTTGGTATAAATATCTATGTATGAGCCTCAACTATTAGCACAAAGCATCTATGCATGAGCCTCACATATTAGCACACGAGTCTTTATAACTATGAAGGGGGAACAACTATGCATAAACTACACATGGGCATGACTTGATCACCTGCGCATTATCGAAATCATTTGGGTATAAATATGTCCGCCACTGTACATCTATAAACTTTAACCCTTCCTGACTTGGTAAGATTTTTATATCTAAAAATGTTTTTTTCTCTACAACTTTCATGCTACGAGCATATCATACACACATGGAGACGTAAAAAACCTAACTTAAACCATTTTTAGATCTATAACTGTTTGATTTTGTTTCATATTGTATACTTATGCATGTATCACGTAGAATTACCAAACGTAATAAGCATAAGGAGACTATGTCATAGTAAGGTCAACCCTAGATCGAATCATAATAAATGTCAACTACGGGTCAATCTATTATCTGAATCACTAGAGGACCGAGAACCCTCCATAGACGATGTACTTATGCTAGACTGAGTATTCATTAAGGTCGAGCACTTCTAAAGTCGAGAACTAAGTTGAATTGAGAATCGTCCGTCTACCGAATACTATTAAAAGTACTCACATGCAACTGAATACTTCTAAGTCCAGATCATACTACAAGCTGAATACACGACAAAAATGAATACCCTATCAGGTCTAGTAAATTTTTCGTGAACTATCTGGGTACTAATTCCAAGTACTAGACTATTTACCTTGGCCAAATACTTCATCAGATCTAATAAATTAAAAATTATGTTATCCGATTTGTATTAAGATATAAATATTATTACCTAGTCATAATAAAGACAACCTTTAACATGTATACATATAGATATATAGGAGTTAGTCATTGTAGAATGCATATTAGCCCTAAAACCCGTTAATACTCCAATAACTCTAGATACATTTGTACCATCTCCTCTTTTATTTCCCATGTCGCTTTTGAAAATTTCTAGTGCTTTCACTACACCTTGACTTGACTGAGTACTTTGTTACTCAACTATTTTTTTTTTGTTTTGATCTAGCATAGACATCAATTTCTAATATTTCATCCATCTTAATATCTTTATGATAAATGATCATAGACCAAATATTTTGTGGAAATGGAATGTAGAATACATTCCATTTAGTTTATCTAGTAATTCCTGTCTTCTAACACCTTAGAATATTTAGCACCCAAAATGATAACATAGGAAAGTACAGGGTTAGAAATGAAAATTTTTAAAAATTAGGGTTCCGATTCTAGTCGTGGATCTATCATCTAATTGAAAAACCAGAGATTTTGACACTACTTTGTTATTTTGTGAGATACAATTTAATTATCATAAGTTATTATTTTGGCGAATTCATTATTTCTTATTATTTAATATACCTAAATGAGATTAATATGTTGTATGTTACCCATTGTCGTATTTGTGAATGAAAAGTGAAAAATGGACGTACGTGGAAGAGGTTGTGGAAGAGGTCGTGGACGTGGTGCCGGCATGTGAATATGACCCCGACGGAATTCACAGCTCTCATTAACGAGCACTTGCAAGCATCGTTTAATTCTCAATCTACTCAACGTTCATGGATTGTAAGCCCCATACTTATGATGGAGTTGAACATGCTGTGGGATTGGGGAGATTGTTCAAGAAGATCAAATCAGTGTTCACGAAGTGCAATTGTCTTGCACCAGACCAAGTGAAGTATGCCACCGCACCATCGTAGGGTGTAACACTCTCATGGTGGAATGCTCAAGTCCAAATGCTGGGTCAAGCGATGACCAATGCTTTACCCTGGGAGGAATTCAAGACCATGATGATGGAGGAGTGTTGTCCTTGTAATGAAGTGCAAAAACTAGAGGTAGAATTCTGGCAGCTAAATATGAAAGGATCTAAAATCCAGTCATACACTACCAGGTCTCATGAATTCACAACTCTCTGTCCAGGTATGATAAATCTACCAATCAAGAGGATCGAGCTCTACTTGCGTGGGTTGGTGTCTGACATTTCGAGCATGGTGACTGCCTTAAACCCCACCACTATCCAGCATGCAATCTGGTTAGCTCATAAGCTGATGGACCAGGCGGTGGAGAAAGGCAAGTTACCCAAATAGGGTGCGGTGGCAAGCATGCCCGATAACAAACACAAGTGCGATAGCTCTAGCAACAATAGCTTGCCGTCAAACAATTGGCCCCAGCAGCAGCAACAGATAAAGTTTGACAACAATCAGAACTTCAACCAATCATCCTCATCAACTTAAGTACAAAGTGGATATGTGGGGAGGTATCCAAAGTTCAGCAGATGCAATTACCATCACACTTGGAGGGTGACAACTTCCGTGCCAACGCTATGGGAAAGAAGGTAACTACAAGAAAAACTACCCTTTGGTAAAGAAGAATGATTATTATGCTAACAATGGTGGAAACAACAACAACAACAATGGCAATGGTGATAACAATAGTGGTGATAATGGTGGAGCTAAGGGAAGAACCTTTGTTATGGGTTCACGTAAGGCTATAAACGACCCTACTACTGTTACTGTTAAGTTTCCTATTAATGGTCGTTATGCTACTATTCAGTTTAATACTGGAGACGATACAAGTTTTATCTATACTAAGTTTAGTTGTCTTTTAAGTGATATGCCTTCTATGTTGGAATGCAAGTACATCGTACAATTAGCTGATGGTAAGTAAATTTATGTTAAGCACATCCTTAAGGGTTGTAAGATAGAATTGGCTGGATATCTTTTGATATTGATCTTATGCCTGTTACGTTTGCGAGCTTCAACATTGTTGTGGGTATGGATTGGCCATCCGAGAAGCAGGCGGAAGTTATCTATGAAGGGTTTGCAAGAACACAAAACGAGTTTAACCTTTTAAACTTTCTGAAAAATGCAGCGGAAATAGAGATTTATAACATGTTTATAATCTGAAATTTTCATGTTCTTTATGATCATTTAAGATGGAAAAACAAACCCAAACAAAAGGATCTTTAATATGTGAATGAACAAGCCATTAAACATATATCAAAGCACATAAAATCACAGCTTCATAGAGCTGTGATTACTACCTTTTTCCAGCAAGAAAACGACCAAGAGGATGTTCTTTGATGCTCAAGATCACGGCCAAGACTCCAAGGTAGAAGTCCTCAAGCTTGTATACCCCAAGCTCTTGATCAAACATAACTCTTGCTAGGTAGAAGTCCTCAACTCTTGATCAAACACAAATTCCATCTTGATCATACGTTTCTCACAAACACCTCATGTTATACCTGAACATACCCTTATGTACTGTCCACTATTTCAGGACAGTGAAGAATTAGCTCAAGGTAT
>BJCO01722070.1:0-30775 GCA_018326465.1 Flaveria floridana | reverse complement strand
TAGAGATGAATGCAACTGCTTGATTACATATAAAGTATGAGCTGATGACAGATACTAACCGGAAGAGTAAGTGGTTTAGTTGATCTCAGTGAAGTTTTGAGCTTTTTAAATACTTTATAATGGTTACAGAATCTGTCATCTGTTATTACTAACTTGATCATTCTCATGATTATTAGGATGTGAAAGATGAGTCTTGGGTAATGAAACATGATATTTCAAATGGGTCATTAATCATGTTTTGGAATCGGTTCTGGAGGTGGTCCCTCACCAGAAGGTAAAAGATATATATTCATGGTAAGTATCTCCTTCTCTTGAACGAATTACCTAACTTAATTATTTCTACTCACTTAATTGATTCACGCCTTCTTCTTTCATTTAGAGTAATAAAAGTTTCATTGTTATGATTCTATGGCGATTACTTTAACACATTCCGTATTATTTGCATACTACAGAAGGCGACGGGGTTAGATAATTGTCATGCGACTCGAGAATGCCTGCTTCGATTAGTATATTATGGGTAGTCTTCTTATCTAGATTCAATTCATCTAACATAAATTATTATTTATATAATGTTCATATGTTATTGTTATATTGTATTATCTTAACATCTCAGCATCTAAGTAGATCACTCATTCAACTTAGTATTATCATTTTACAATTTGCTTGAGGATGATCCTATTAAGGTTTGCAAATTGAATTTTATATTCATTGCATTATTATATAATGAAATCACTTGTTGGAATTTCTGCAACTGTAGTTATTAAACTTGTATGCGATGTTCAAATTATAGTCCTATATTTTGTTGGAGCTTGCTATGCAAGTCAGTTAAACCATCTCTCGTTTGGTCTCATGGCTGCATTTTTAGTTCCATTTTTATATTATACTTTTCTAAAAGTAGGTGTCTCAGAATAAAAAAAAACTGATTAAGCTTTTGCTGCTGGGATCAAGGTTCTAATAGTTATGTTTCATTGCAATGTCGCCCCTAAAATGGAGCACAATAATATTATTGACTTATTACATGCCTTTCACTTTTAATCACACAGCCTCCTTTTATGGCAATGAAGAGAAGAGGAGGTAAACTTTTGGTATTTCAATTAGGCAAGCTCATGAATTTGATTAATATTTGTACTTAACCATTAGTGGCAGAAGTATATTGATCGTAATATACTTCTTGAGTGTATAAGATTCAATAAATACATTGTTACTTTCATACAATTTTATAACCACTTTGTTCAGGTCAATGAAGCCATAGTTCCAATTGCATGATGAAGTGATAATGTTTCAAACTTTCAATCATACATGCACATAAAAATACAAGTTTATGTATATTTTTGTGTACAATAGACTGTGATGCGGTCTTTAATTGGATAAAGTTTAAAATTTTAATGAGATTAGTCTTGTTTTGAATGTTATTCTTTTACATGTCCTATTTTATGACTTTTAAAGTCAATCATGTTAATTTTTTGAGCAACCTCAAGAGAAATGTTGATTGTGTATTTTGAGTATCACATGTAAATTGTCCCGCCGCATCGCGCGGGTTTCTTACTAGTATATTTAAATCTATTTTACTTGCTTAACTAGTTTAGTTTTGCATCTACTAATTTCAGACACTACCTTAAGGCATGCCTTGACTCCAAGAGCTAATTCGTTGGGTCGCTGAGCTAATTCTACTTTCTAATAGAGTCGTTAGCTCAGCAGGCTTTGACAGATCGGTTGAAGAAGGATCGGGGTTCAATCTGAAGCTTGTCAAAAGTCTTTTGACGATTTGAAGATGTCGATGGCGATGGAGCCGGTGTTGCAGTTGCCTGAGTTTGATAAGCCATTGTCGGTTGAAACTTTCACTTCTGGGAGAGACCTTTACGGTTTTTAAAGGAGTAGACTAGCCGGCAAAAGGAAAGTCAGAATAAGCGGTTAGGCTCCCTTCTTGATTCCATTTTTACCCTAATTGAGATAGATGAATCAATGGAACTTTGATCCCCATATTCTGGATTGGATCCTGCGCGAATCGGTCAACCGGAATATGGAATAGGAAACTCTCTTCTTTCATAGCTGTCGGGCCTATTCTACTAATTATAAGAGAAAGTAACTATCCTCAGTTGCCTTGCCTCCAGCTACAGCTAGCAGGAGAGAGAGATTAAATCACTTATTCTATCTAGCCGTCAGGGATGAAGAGTCTCCCTTGGCTACACCTGCTATTGCTGTTAGTTCCCCTACCACAGGATATAGAGAAAACCAAAGACAAAAATCAAACAAAAAAACAGCTCTCTATACCCTGGGGAGGTGAACGGAGTGAGCGTAGGCCCTCGTGCAACGACAGTTTAGGTTTATGTTCGGTTTAACGGCAGGCACATTCACTTCACACTTTTTGTTACTCCAATCATGTTATGTTTTTGTATTTAACAAAAGCAAGTACTTTTGAATTTTTTCACACATTCACTTTTTGTTACTCCAATCATGTTAGGCTAAGTTGCAACTTGTCTATTGACTTATTTTATTTTGTCTTGTAATTAGAGACGGAGTTTTTTCTCGAGTCGATTTCGGGTTACATAGATTTTCTTTTATATGGTTGTTTGTGCTTTTAAATTAAGTTATTTAAACTTGAGAGCTAAAACATAAATTGATCTCAAACTAAAATCAAGCTCGAATGGGAAGGATAGTTTTGAATTCAAAGGCTATGATTCAATTGACTCCTCGACCAAGATTACGGAAAAAAAAAGAAGACAAAAAAATATAAATAAAAAACACATGTTTATTTATAAAAAAGTAAAAATCATGTATATGATTTCAAAATTGATTAATTGATTTGTTCAATTTAAATTTCATGCTTTTGATTTCAATTTGAAAAGCAAAGTTGTTGTCCATTCGGACAATGATCTTATTCGAATATTTAAAACCAGAATTCAAATTCAGTTAGATTTGAATTCCCGGTATTTTTAAGTAGAACTTGGTTAATGAACACCCATTGCTATAGATTAAACCAAATTAATTTTTGACCAATAAAGAGGATGATGTTGCTAAGATCTAGTTTAACGAATGTGTTATGCTAAACATTCAATCAATTACTCCCAAACCAATGATCTATTGGCCTAGTGGTCAAGGAGGAGGTGGGAGATTTTGTCTCTTTTAAAAGTTCAAGGTTCAGACTTTGACATTGGTGAATATTAATAATTTGATGATACTAACAACTAACAACTAACCAGTAACCAACCGTTCAAAAAAAAATTACTCCCAATCCCATGTTTAATGTATGAGACAACTAGCTTAGTGATTAACACTCTTAGAAAGCCTCCTAATAATTAAGATATACGTTTGCAACTGGCATCTTGCTTCAAACATACATATGGCTTTGTTAAACATAAGTGAAATGTTTATTAACAAGCCATAACAAACAAGTGGATAAGACTTTATGCATCATGCATACCCAAACAACTTTGTCTCGAGGGTCTCGTCAAGTAGATGACAACATATCAAAGCCACTTTTATTTTCGATTAAAACTCTCGTATTTCAAATTCACATCCACTTTACATATGATCAACTCTCCAATTATTCTACATCCTATCCGGTAACTATCACTCCCTGCATCACCCCAACTTCAAGTTACCCTTCACCACCCAAATACGCATGAATCATTTTATGTTCTTCTTTTAGTTCCATCTTTATTAGTAATGGTTACACCTATATTGTGATCAAATACTTATAATAAAGAGACAGATAAATATTTTAGATTAGAAGATTCAAAAAGAAATCATAAATGCAAGTAAACATCATATAAAAATTTTGATGTATTTTTTATATTTATTTTTATATGACTTTAATTTATAATAAATTGTTTAACAATCTGCATAAACATTTGAAAAAGTTTCAGATTTGTCGTAAGCTCTTATGTTAACTAGTTCGCTACACTTAGTAATCTAATAATCCAGTAACATGATATCTTCTCTATTGTACAGGTGATATAGGTTCATATCATTGTAACTTGTAAGGGCAAGATTTGTGAAATTAGATGATAAAAAGATAATGTAATTAATCACCCCACTACACATCTATCAAAAGAAAAGAGTTAAGTTCGGTTTTCCTCCCTAATGTTTGATCAAAAACTATTTTCCTTTAAAAAATTAAAAACATGAATTCACCTCTAAAAGTTTCATAACTTGTTTCAATTTAAGTTTAAAAGTTTCATTACTTATTTTAATTTAAATTCAAAATAATGAAGCTTTTAGATTAAAATTAAAACAAATTATAAAATATTTAAAGGTAAATTAATGTTTCTAATCTTTTAAATGAAAATAATTATTTTTATCAAAACAAACAAAATTAAAATTAACTCAAAACAAAATTAAAATTAACTCAAAAGAAATTTAGTTCACTACATACAGGGGCAGAAATAATAGTTTTTATAACCGAGAGAGCGTTTTGCAATAACAATACTCCTTTGGAGTGTAATTGCAATATTTTATATTTTTATGTGCATTATGAGATGCAATAAGAGTAGTAGTACACGGCACGTGCCACCGAAGAGGCACCATCTTCAATCTTCATCGTCAAACCCTATCTTCTACGCCCCTTTCTCCCCCAATTCATCTTCCAATCTCCGTTCATGAAATCGATCAAACTCTTCGAATCTAGGGTTTCTTCTTCCCCGATCTCCAAGAACATGAGATCACTACCATAATCATCACCAATGTTTTGATGATCACTTCTTCTACTGTCAATCCTACAACCACCACCAATCGCTCGTCTGCCACCACCCTCACCGCCGCCATGGCGGGCTCAGTGGACGATCTCGGCGGAGTTGCACCAGCTCCGCCGGATTCATGGGAGGTTGCTGACTTGGACGCTACTATGAGCAGGTTGATGCTATCTTCAAAGCGAGACAACCACAACAAGAACAACATAAACAACAACAATAACATTAACACCAATTCTGATTCAGATACTACTGCTACTGGTTCTTCTTGTCTTCCTTTGGAGTTTGATACTGATGCTTCAGCTCCGGATAGGTCGTCATCGGACGGTGCGTTGGAGAATTTGGTGAATTCTGTTGATCAGTTCCTCCGTGAAGCTTTGCAAAACCCTAGGGAGCGCCTTTCAGGTTTGTGTTTACGTTTTCTTCTGGTTTTGGATGTTATATGGTTATTGTGAGTTGTATATGTTATATGTTACGGTAATTAGTTTAGAAAGGGATTAGATTACAGCTAGGGTATCACAGAAGCAAAATTTTGACTTAACATCGAGGTGTTAGGCTTTAATTTTTGGCTGTACACTTGGCTTTAAGATTAGGTCAACTTTGACAGTTTATTTATAATCTGCAGCATTGATTTGGCTTGAAGTCTAGAATGTTATTGTCTTGTATTTGTATTGTTAACTTCAGAAGGTCAGTTATTTGCTGGGATTACATCATGTTGGCTTTTCATTCTTTTGTAATCCTATTTTTTCTTCTCAAGTTTATCTATGCTAACAGACGCACACACTTACACACTTGCTCATTTGTATCTATGTATGTATGCACATGTGTGTATTTTTGGGGTTTTCTAATCACTTCTCTACAACATGAAGAAATTTATGTACCGAACTTGTTGGCTAGAAGTGAAACCCTTGACGTTTTGAGAACCTATAGAAGAAAAAAGCTATCAATGCCGTAGAAAAAGTTAGTGCATAAGTGTACCTCTCCACTTTTCTATAATACATTAATACCATTTATCTATTAACTCTATTTCACGATGGATGTTTTAGTGGTCAAATATTCTTAAAAGTGGTTGGCTTTTTTAGTGTAGTTCTTTTTTTTCCCTACGTGTAGGGCTTGTTTCCACTACACTAACTAAAAACAGTTAAATGGTTCTGTTTTATTAGAAGAAATTTGATACGGACCAAGTGTTCACTGGGCAAAAGGGAGTAAAACAGTTTTAGGAAAGTGCAATTTTAATGATTTGTAAATAGTTAAACTTTAAAGTTCTGCTACAAAGTGCACACACAATTGAAGCTGCTCATTGGTAAAAGTATAATTAAGGGTATACTGGCGATCTTGATACCTTATTTTGGAAGTGTATGTTTTTCATACAATGATACAAACTGAAATAGGAAGGTTAAAATTTGTTTTTGGGAAGGAGTGAGTATATATTTTGCTCTTTTATTTGAATTCTTCAAAGCGGCATCTTTATTATGTTTTGTTCAGTACTAAGGATGGAGCAGGATGTGGAGAGATTCATCAAAGATCCTTCGCAACAACAAATGGAGTTTCAGCAGTTGCCTACTTCATACCTTCGTCTAGCAGCACATCGTGTGGCTCAACATTATTCACTGCAATCCATGGTTCTATTAGACAACAACCTTCCGGATGGTACCGGTTCCCGAATCATTGTCCGTAAGACTTCTGAGTTGCGGCATCCTTTGATTCGTTTAGCAGACATTCCGGTTAACATACCAACAGAAGACAACCTCAGTAGCAATGTTGTTAAGGTTGCAATCAAACAACGTCCCAGCAAACGATCACAGGCAAGTGGTGGACCAAACTCAAATTCTTCAAAAAACAACAGTTTAAAGAGTGTGGAAGAGAGAAAGGAGGAATATAATCGAGCACGTGCAAGAATATTTAGCTCTACCTCCAGCTCTAGTGAAACAAGGATGCAAGAAGTTTTCCAGCAAAATAATTCATTAACAACTTCTAAATCTGAAGAAGTTTCTGTTGCTGATGTCAGCATTGGTAGGGTTTCAGTTGATTCTTCTGCAGGAAGCAGTAGATCTGGTAGAAGTAGGACAGAAAAAGAGCCAATTGTAAGGTCAAGAAGTAATAGCAGGGTGGCTATTTTTCGTGATCGTGAAGTTGAACGAAAGGATCCAGATTATGACAGGAACTATGACAGGTCAGCATTATTTTTTCTTCATTTATAGTCATCTCAACTGTTTAAACAGCTTCACAAGGAACAATAATATTATTTATTGTTTTATCCAGATATGCACAAAGATTCGATCCAGGGTTTGGATTTAACGGTGGCTCTTATCCCATACAGCCGTTGTACACACCAGTTTTGAACTACAACACTGAATTTCCTCAGCTTGGTTCAGCTCATAGGTCTCCTATTTCTACTGAACACCAACCTCGTCCGCTCGCTCAACATTTACCTGTTCCATGGATTGCACCATCTTCACCTGCAGGAATAAGCTACAGGCCTCCAGACGCAATAATGACTCCATTTAACCCCAACCATGTGGGGCCTCATTCAGCCTCCACACTCTATATGCAGTATCCATGTCAGCGGCCTGGGATGACATTCATTCATCCTCGTGAACAGGCTCATCAACATTATGCACTTGTAAGAAAATCATATATAACAATCAACAATGTCTATAGAACTCTAATTTGCAAATAATGTTTCTTGTTGACATGCCGTTGCAGTCTCAGCAGCAGCAATCTGATGCAAGTTTTGGTTTAGCCCGGCCCCGTTGAGGGGCTTGGGCCATGCCTGCACCCTGCCGGAGCTATCGAACCGCTACACTTTATCTGAGCCGGCCAGGGTGCAGGCATAATTTACTGAGGTTGATTGGGATGGGCGTTATCTTGGACTTATGTTTTGGTTCATGCCATCAACCTTGGTCTTGAGAGCTTCATGATTATTTGATGAAGCTCATTGATCCCAACAATCATCTTGACTAGCTCTATGCGAGCTTTGCTTTGCCACTGATCACAACAAGGAATGATAAAAAAGGAAAGATTATCAGAGCTGTAAATGTACACCTCTCTTCCAAGCCAAGGTACTTTGTAACATCTGTTCATTTTTTTTATCCTTATCTTGAATACAAGAACCAGTTGCTTATTTTTTGAATTTTTTCTAGAGAAGAAAAAAGATAACTGTTCGCCATTGAAGAAAAGATTGTACTTTGATCATCTTCTGCCTTTCTTAGTAATACAACTTTGTTTCTAATGAGTCTAGGGATTCTTGGCTACTTGTGTATAAATAACTATAAGGATATCCAATATTCAGTTCATTTTAAATGTTTGAGGTTAAACCTAGAAATTCAGCATATCTTGACTAACATAATGGTTTAATCACTGTTAAGGTTGAATCAGGGATTTTTTTTTTCCTTCTATGTGGAGACTGGAAACTTTTCTTAGTGTTAGTTATCATGGTACTGTGGTTGATCACTTGATATATTTTATGGTGTTGCAAAAACTGGACAGCTTTAGTTGCGTTGTTTAAACATGTTTTAATGGGCAATTTTGGTGCTGGAAAAATTCAACTTTTTAAATCAAATGATTCTCGAGGTTTTATGCACTAAAACGTAACTGTTTTATCTGTTTCTCTTAAGGCCCTATTTTGGTTTTGCTTGTTTCACCTGTAAGAGAAACAAAAACATATTTTGGTTTTGCTTGTTTCACCTGTAAGAGAAACAAAAACATAACCGAATACATGCTTCTAAATGAGTGGGTCAAAACTGCTTAGTAATATTTTTACTTCACATGGCATAGTAATTCTTCTTGATTTCATTCTGTTTTTTACAGCATAGCAGGGACCATACAAATGGGGTCTGGGTTTCTTTGCTTTCGGCTGGTTGTTCGTTGCAAAAAAGGGCTTCGATACTATCACTCTTTTGTTGGATGAACAGAAGAAATGACATACAGTAACAACAGTGGATTTGAATGTATAAATCTGTGTTTGGTAGTTTGAAGCTTATGTTCCATGCTTGTCACTACTTATACTTTTTATTAGAACTTCAACTTGTGCATTTTTTGCTTTTCAAACAAAAATATTGATCAGAATTCAATGTGTTAGTCACATAAGAATCAAACGTATGGTGGGGCTAGAGGTCAGGACCATACCCAAACAAACAGTAGGACTTGTTTGATTTAAATCAGGTTGGTAGAAATGGCAAGTATTCGATTTTACTGCAGATTAATTAATATAATATTTTTTTAATCTGTTTTTTAAGGCCCATCCTTATGTTTCTACTGCCCCACTCCCTGCGGATGGGGCCAGTTTTCCCACTTTATCTGTAGTAGTGTCATTCTCTTCTATTCTATTATTTTCATAATGTGTGGTGATTTTTCCTCACACTGTCTTCATCATTCTCCCCTTATATGTATGCTAGCGTCTTCATCATTGTCGTTGCCCGCCTAAGTGGCCTAGCATATGATGGGATGGGCCACTTAGGCGGGCCATCCATCACACAACCTCATTAAAGAGCATTTTGTGATCTAAAACATTTGGAAAAAGTGTGTTTGTTAGGGAACTTAACGCTTTGTGGCATTATATTTTGAGGCCTTATTTATAAATAAAAAGTTCAGATAGTATCTTCTTTTATTCTAATCCATTCTATACTTTTAGTAATCTATAAATTATGAAAGAAAGATTTAAGCTTATAAGAATTAAATTTCTCCGTAACACTCAATCCCAAAAAGCTTTAGGGCGTCCTGACGTTGGCAAATCATCTTTTGAAACACTAAAAAAATTATATATAAGTTGTAAATCAGAATGTACTAGTATTAAGCTCACTCGCGTTGCGGTGTGGGCGTAAAAACATATCAAATAGCACTAATGTCCCATCACCGTCAGCAATTATCAACACCAGAAAAACTCGTATTAAAAAAAACAAAAAAAAAAAAAACTAAACGGAAAGTCAACGTAAAAGGGTTAAAACATGTTCGTGAAACGTAAAACATTAAAAACAATAACAAAGTCGATCTAGAACCCGCAAGTTACAACAGGGATGTTATATGGGAAAAAATAAAGGTAACAACGTTAACCACACATGCATATTACGATGTGTTAACTCTCAAAATTTAGACTATAAATCAAAAATTTTGTAAAATATGAAAGTATTGGGAACTAAAGTTGAAAGTAAAAGTTATATAGGTTAAATTTTGAAATGTGTAAGAATATTGTGCTTAAAACAATAAGTTAAAAGAAGAAAAAAAAAAGAAACCTATAACCTTTTATGCATATGGTATAACAATTAATGCATACATAACTTGATAATTAGTATTATTTAAATATTACAATTAAGTAAAAACATTTTTTAAACAAGAAAAAGGTAAAAGTAATCATGGGAAAAAAAGACTTATAAAGAGTATTGAAAATTTTGATTCTCTCGACTCTTCTATGGCTTCGTTATCGACATATAAAACATATACAAGAGAATGAATTTCCATAAAGACTTGATGTCTGTTTCATGTGACCATTCATGCTTTGCTTTCATCATTTCATCTATTTTAACACAGAAGTAACCACTTTATGAATCTATGATCTAATGGTATCGGTAATTAATCCCCACAACCAGATCTTTACAAGTACAAGCTGATTAGATAGTATTTAGAGGTAAAGACATGTAAGCTACAAAAGTATTAACCTTATGCTCTCAATATATATACTAAATACCCATTTTAGCATCTTTCTTGACCACCACCACAACCACCATCACCACAAGGCTCACATACATGAGGCACCACAGCAAGTATGGGGTACATGTCTCACGTAAACACACATGCAATCTAAGCAATTGTTTGTATCATGTGTGGCTCATATTACTAGGTATATTAATTTTTCTATATGAAAAAGATTTTGATCCTGTTATGACCTTAAAACTCAACCTGCAACTCAGTGATCCTAATTGTGTTCAAATACCCCAACTCAACCTCCAACTCGGTTTCAGCACCCAGACGAGAAAGAAATCCAACCAAATCAAAGGGCAAAATTAGCAAGTCAAAATCTTGGTTTTGTATTGTTTGTTGTTTCATGTGCAATGCTGCACATACATACCATCACGAATATATGTTCAAGGTCACTACTCATATTGGTTATCAACTCACAAATTTTTTTCCAAGTGCAGGTTTTTTGACGAGAAAAAAGAACGTAGAAGTGTCTTACGTTCTTACTATCGGTTTGTCTTGCATTTCTTTTGTTCCCAAAATCTTGGTGGGAAGTAACTAGTCAACATTCAGTTTTCGGTCAACACTTGAAAATGTTTGGTAAAATGCCTTGAAATGATTGTAGGCGATATCTATGTCTTCCGTTCCACATATCTCTCTTACACTGCAGGCATTGCAAAAACCCAAATATATTTAAGAAAACAATAAATAAACGAATATTGCTAGAAAGCATGCAGTAATGTGATGTTCCAAAAATTGAAGAAATGGTTTCGAAAAATGGTTTTGAAACGTTGAAGTTAATTTGGAGTAATACCATCTACTTGAAGTTGGCAAGATGGGTCAGGTAAACTCAAAATGGGTTTGGGTTGAAATAAGTAATTTTAATACAGGTCAGATCTATTACCTGTGCATGGAAAGCTGAGGAATGCCACAATCAACTGTGCGGATACCAATTCCAGACGCAAGTATAGGACCTATAGTGGACCCACATCCCATATCATTTCTTACCACAAAGTCCTGCATATAACGTCAAACAAATTTAGTTGACTTCTTAGAGACTATAGAGGGAGTCCAACTAAGTGCTCTTAACTACTAAGAAATAAGAGAATACACAAATTACTGCAACAAATAATTACCTGAGTTGGAAGACTATGAATTTTACCCACTTCTTTAAAAAGAAAAGCTGTAGTTCCACTGGTGGCATACCGTTGATTTGCATTATGCTTTATCACAAGACCCTTGTGCAATTCTGGCCGATGGTGTTCTTCGTGTTTGTCCATAAAGTTAGGGTGAACTCCATGAGCCATGTCAGCAGAAACTGCAAGATGATATAAAAGTAACATAAACATAATGCGAACAAACATTATGGTATTAATAATGAGGATGGCATGCCATGGAAATAAGTGGTATCATCTTTCAACAGTTTTATTTAAATGTTCAATTACCAATGATCACTTGGAGGTGGGAGGTTTTGCCTCTCTTGGAGGTCCAAGGTTCAAACCTTGGCATGGGCGAATATTACTAACTTGGTGATACTAACAACTAACAACTAACCAGCCGTTAAAAAAAAAAATTGTTCAATTAAAGTGCAAAGTTAATAATTTATGTCACAGATTGACTGCAAAAATGTTTTAAGATTTCTGAACACTATAATTTGCAGTACAAACATAAGTAAATAACAAAATAAACTTATATACAAACCAAGAAATGATTGACGAATTGCTCGTTCAATGATGCTCTCCCTAATGTATTGATTAGCCAAGGAATCAATTATCCGTTTCATGGCTTGAAACATTGTTGGTGCACCAGCACCTTGCATTGAATCAGAACCAACCTATACAACAATACACAGGAACTGATGATAATTGATAAGAAGTAAATTCTGGAAATGACTGGCATCAGTCTTTGCATTTAAACTGAGTACTGTTGACATTAAAATGTTAGGGGCATTATCAATGGGAAGTATCCCTAACCATTTATGGCTTGTCAGCAAGTTATCAAAAGATTACTAAGATAAAGAGTATCTAAGGAATGTCCATGCGGCATTTTAGTGACCAAAGGGAGCAAAAAGGAGGGGTCAGGTAATGGTTCAAAGCGGGTTCGGGTTCAAACAAGTAATCTTTTGATACAAGTCAGGTTGACACAAAACACCTTTTGTTCATGTTTCAGTTTATAATTAAATTATCACAAACTTTATAAAATTTTCAGAAATAATCTAATTTTCTACATATTTGACACAGGAAATTTATGTGACTTTCAACCCATTTCCTTCAAACTATTTTTATTTAACTCATTAGACCCATTAGGGATAAAAATACGTATATAGACAAATTCATAAGTAAATGGTTTGAAACTTCCGCATCAAAGTAGTGGCAAAAAGATTGCTAGCAAGATTAATTGCAAATAGCTGGAACCTTAAATTTTCTTCTTTGCAGGGAATTAATCATATTCACAGAAGGTCACATTAAAGAAACTGTAGTACCTCCTCATTATCGAAAAGTGCAACCATTCTAATTGCATGCTCATCCGATAAATCCTTGGGCCCACATGAGTCAACTAGAGCTCTGAGTGCACAGAAACTTGAAGCAAGATTATCTAATCTTCCAGAAAATATAAACTCATTGTTTGCACCTCCTAGACAACTAGGTTGTGTATCACATATGTTTAGCTCAATGGTCGCTATGTCATCAACTTTACACCCCAACTCATCTGACAAAATCTAAATTTCCAAAAAAATTAATAATAATAATAATAATTAATCATCAAACAAAGATGGCCCAGAAAGAATCATCTTTCCATCTTACGATACACCAAAAACAAACATGATTTCTGTTACCTGCATGAGTAGAGGATGATGATAGGAATTATTATTATCTTTTGAATCTAAGGATGCATTGTCATGTTTTGTTGCCAGTAGTGGACTAAGGTGAGTCTCTAAATTAGGCTTAAAACCATCCTGATTGACCGTACTATAACAAAAACAACAAATACTATTATAACAATGAGAATGGGATAATAACTAGATTATTACATTCACATATATAAACATTTAATAAAACAAGGAAAGCAAATAGCAAACAAACCGGTCAAGATGAATAGCAAGTGTAGGCACTCGTAAAAGAGGTCTTTTAACTTTGACTAATTTATGCTGAAACGAGCCATCACCAGCTCTCAATATAACCCTTCCAGCAACACTTAAATCTCTATCAAACCAAGTATGCCATAATCCACCACCATATGTTTGTACATTTACCATAAGATAGTTGGATTTTGACAATGCAGATTTCGGCTTCAATTTCAGACATGGGCTGTCCGTGTGTGCAGCAATTACATGGAAACCATTACCAACAGAATACCTGAAAAACTGAACCATTCAATATTCAAAACATCAACCTTAAAAAGAGGATGGAACATTAGATGGTGAAAGAAAACAATGGTAAATCACTTTTCTCCAATGGCGAAAGCAACCAAACAGGACATGTTCCGAGTGAAGAAGTAACGTCCACCAGGCTTAAGCTCCCAGTCATCATTCTCACTGAGAAGATGAAATCCAGCAGCAAGCAACTGTCGTTTTGCTTCAGCTACAGATTCACATCGAGATTATTAAGATAATGATAATTCAACCTTTAATCAACTAGTGAAAACAACAAATAATGTTTTTACAAGAATTGTTAGGTGGTCAATCAAATGCACTAATACTTCATCAAAACATATACAGACTTAATGCTATTACTATTTAATTAATAAACATGCTGTGACAGAATGCAAACAACAGCATTATAACTGCATACCTGTGGCATGAAACTGAGTCCAAGACTCATTGAGATAATCCAGAAGATCACCAACTATTGAACCGCTTTGTCCACTGGTAGAAGAATTCTGCACCAAAAAACTCATATAACAGAATAAACAACACAATAAACTTCATATTCTTGACCAACTAACACCAGAAGACCTGAATTATCAAACCGTATCACACCTAGACATATTATGACATGCTGAATAGAGTTTATCTTCAACTATCAACAGAATTAACATCTAATACTCATTGAAATTGACATAAATTTGTACTACAAATCAAACAAATTCACTCTAATTTAAATATAAATGTAATTATGTAAACGTAACATTGTGATTGTTTATATGAGGTAACCTCGGGAATGAGATGAAGCTTGCGTATACGACTGTTGTTGTGAGTGAAATTAGGGTTACAAAACGACGATGATGAAATAGATTGTTGATGGAATTTTGATGAGGGTTTCAGAACGAAAGATGACTGTTGGAGGATGTGAAGTCGAGCTATGGTTGCCATTGGTAAGTGTTGCAATGAGATCTTCAAGTTTCAAGTCTATTTCGTTCTTAGATAAGCTGCTAAGCATATTCAATTATTCGTGTACAAAATTTAACACAAAATGTGGAAAACATCAAGGGGCCAAGTGTAAGTTTTGTCAAAGTTTGAGGAGGTGATTCTATCATTTGGTATTCTATCTGCATCTTGTAGTTATCAAGCATTTGAATGCTGACTATCTGTATTCTGCAACGAGAGTTTCAGGAAAGTATGTGGGACTTGGGAAGAAGTTTTACATGAACACTGTTTGTGTTTACAAAAGATAATTTTATAAATTATTATAGATTATAGATTAGTTTAGCACAACTGTTTATTACATGAGTTAAATAAAAATATGAAATTAAAAGTTATTAATTAATATTTAGATATTATAAAATAGTGTTTCAGATAAAATTCGATTAATATTACGTATAATTAACTATTTTAGGTAATAAAACAATAACAACATTCTTTTAATTTGCGTATTTTAAAATGCTTTTGCTTTAGAAAAAAATGTCTTTTAAACTCTCTATTTTTGTAAAAAGTTTTTTCTTAAGCAATTTCTTTTTTTGAAAAGCACTTTGTATTAAAACTTCATTTCACAAAAATTTGTTTTTAATTAAGTTTTTAACGAAAAGCCATGTTTTATTTTATTAAAAAATATTATTTTAGATTTTAAATAGGATATTAATAATATCATAAGCACTTAATATGGTAATTAAATAGTTAAATTGTTATGCTAGTGCGATGTGACAGAAGGGTTGTGAGAATATTACATGTGGTATATGGTATATAGACATTTTGTTTTATTATAATATATTTAAAAATACAGAGTAAATGGAGTATCAGGATAAATAAAAACAAAGTTAAAAAATCAATCATATTTATAATATTATTTTTTTTATCTATAGCATATTATTACTTTTTATAATAACAATAGTCAATGGCCTGGTTCGGTTAGGTAAATGTATTGTCAAATAAAATCCTTACATGTATAAGAATAAATTTTATTTTAGGGAGTAAAAAGATTGTTAAAAATATTAAAAACTATATTTAATGAAAAACTCAACGATGATAATTCTATAATATTAATAAAGGATTGAAATGAATAGTGAATTTTCATTTTTTTGAATTTGACCACTAAGGGTTTTGATGTTTGCATATTACCCCCCTGAACTCCTTTGGTTTATGAACTCGCGGAGAGAAGGTTTTACCCTCCCATTTGGTTCGAGAAAGAGAGAGAGGGCGACGGCTCCGCACACCACCCACCTCCCACCTCCCACCGTCAACCGCCCACCGCCCACCGACGACAGCCCCACCGCCGACCGCCAACTACGACGGGTCTATGTCGTCGGTGGCGTCTCCGGTGGAGCCGTGTATCGCGGTTGATGTGGATACGCGTTCGTGTTTAGCTCGGCCCAGATCTGCAGCCTTCGACGCCGCCGGTGGTCGGACGACCGCCTTTGGTGGCGTCAGCGCCGACAGTGGCTGTTGCCTTCTTCTCTCCTTGTCTCTCGAAAACCTGTTTAGGGTTTTCAGGGCTCTGTTTTGTTGTTTTTTCTGTTCGTTGTCGGTGTTGATGATTTGGTCTCCTTGCAGCGTGGAACCTCGGTCATCATCGCCGGGATCGGCTGAATCTGAAGCTCTGGTTTCGGCCAGTTTGTCCTTCTAGCGAAACTATTCGGGTATGCATGTTTAATCGACTCGGTGATGATGTGCGAAAGCTCATCTGAGAGTTGGGGTTTCACTTAACCCTGATAGTGAATTGCATCTGTGGGTTTTTCATGCTTACTTGTTGTTTCTCTGCTACTTGGGGTTTTGTTTAGGGTACTTCTAATCTAAACCCTCAATCTTGGTGTTTCAATTTGGTTGCATACTGTTTATAAATGGTGATGATGGGCAAGGCGACCTTGAACCCTAATCTTTTATTTTGGTCTGTGACGGTGGTGCATGTTTCGGTGCTCAAAAGTCGATGATGATGATGACCCGTCATCTGAGACCCTTGTCTATGTGTTATTTTTCATTGAATGTTTGAGCTCATTAGGGTCTTACATTGATTTGTTTTTGGTTAATTGATGATTGTGGCTATGGTGCATCGATGATTTGAGGTCATTAGGGTCTTACATTGATTTGTTTTTGGTTAATTGATGATGGTGGTTGTGGTACATCGATGATTGTTTCCCTGAGACGTCACTGAATCGGTTATGATTGCGGGACCCATTAGTTGTAAGCATTGCTATGATGACTGTGACAAAGATGATTTATGTCGATAACGACGACCTGACACGTGACCGAGTTCTAAGTTTGTATTTGATTAATGAGACTGGCTATGAGTTTGGTTGTTGTTGGAAAATACGCATACCGATCTAGCCTCTAACCAGTTACAATTTTTTTTACGGTTTAAAGGCGATGATGATAAAAAAGTAGGCGTGACTTCGTTGTTCTGGCGTGGTAAATAACAATTTGCAGCCGCAACGAGCCCGCATATTCTGAGCCTTATGAGGCGCAACGCGTCGTTTGTTATATACCTAGTTGGCTAATATAAGACAAACAAATATGAACAGTAGAATTCCTTAGAAAAACTTTGATTTTATCCGACGTCTCTAGAAAGTCCTATTACCATTCATGTCCTTAACGACATGCAAATCTAACAAATTCTGTTTAATATGCTCATCAAATGTCAATCTCAGTCACTTTGAGGGTTTTTGCATTCTATACCGGTGCCATGATGAGCCTACTCACACACGTATGCACCATCTCAGTCTCCTCTCCTTTATCTGAGTTGAAATACATTTTATTATCCTTAGTCTAAACTCTAACCCTAAGACCTCATAATTATTCAATCCATCCTCATGTTCTCAAATAACCACCTCAATATCCTTATCGCTGCTACTTTCAAATTCCTTACTTACATCTTCTTGATTAACAAGCAGTCAGCTTCGAATAAAATAACCGATTGGATTGCAACCCCTGGACTCGGCTGATGCAAGACAGTTAAATGATAAAACCAGTAATCAGTATGATTATAGAAACATATATGAAAAAGGTGCAAAAGTAAACATCCTTTAAGGATGAGTTTTTGAATACCAAATATATAAGGGGTTGATATGGAAATAACATGTGAACTTTTTCAGGAATAACAGTAGTCCCAAGTGACAACCAAATGGCGAATGTGAGGCTGTGAGCTAGCGTCCACTAACAGCCAATGGCGGGAACAGTTCGAACCCTAACCAATCTCATTATTCCGATCACCGGAACCTTTCATCTCCGGTCTCCGACCATAAACTCTAACAATCGCACCTTCAACGCCATCAACAACTCGTTGATGCACAACAAGGCTCGTTCGATCACAAAAACATTCATCATCAAAAACCACACGAATTCCGATCAGGTTCTTACGTTTCCGTCATTCTAATCAATCTAATTGAAACAGTTTCTTCAATCGAACTTGATTTATGTAGAATTATCAATTGTTTGGAGTCGATAGTGGTTATAGTGTGGTTTCAGATTCAGGGAAATGGCGGTCTGAATCAACCTGATCGGAAGTCTGGTGCCTTGAGCTTTTCGGTTGTGGCAGAACCTTTATTGAGTTTCATTTCTAACAATTTTCTTCCATTGGGTAATGTAATACGTTTCATCAAGTGTTTTAGTTGATTATGATCTGTTTCAGGCGATATTACTTGCTAAGATATCTAGTATGTTTGATGTTATGCAGCTCTTATTGGGGGAGTGGCATTGGGCCTTGCAAATCCTGATCTTGGTTGTCTTGCACATAGATATCAGTTGTCTAAAGTTAGCACTTCTGGGATATTTATTATATCAGGCAAGAAGTTAAAAGTATAGCCACTGGTGGCTTCACTTTTTGTTGGCTTATTATCTGTTTTTTTTATGCAGGATTGACTCTTGGTAATGACGATATTAGTGCAGCCGCTGAAGCTTGGCCAGTTGGACTTTTCGGGCTAGTATGAACTCAAATTACTTAAGATTCATTTTAATTTTTATAGGTTTAGTAATATTGATGATAATTTATGAGTTTTAGTTACTGTTATTAATACGAATGATAATAAATTTCGATGCTGTACATTATTGTCACTGCAGGCCTCAATTTTGTTGCTTACTCCCAACCTTTCCAGAATTATCCTGCAATTTCACCTCCTACCTCAAGAATTTGTTACGGGTGTGTCCATCAGTCAACATCGTTGTTTTCTCTCTGGTATTAATTATTAACTCTTTGCTTATTTGTATTTTTTTCCCTTAAAGGACTAGCTCTTTTTTGCTGTATGCCTACAATATTATCAAGTGGAGTTGCTCTAACGCGGGTTGTTAATTGCTATAGTAAAATTCATTCAGTTACTACCAAGTTTTGCATCATTATATTTCTGATGAAACAGTTGAATGTGGTCTGACCCATAAATGCAGCTTGCTGGAGGAAATTCTGCATTGGCTCTTGCAATGACTGTAGCATCTAGTTTGTTGGCAATTGTGATTGTAAGTTTAAAAGCTATGGACTTATTCTTCCCTTTCAAGACTTTTTGGATTCTTTGCAGGATTCAAGTAACAAAGTAGTTCATTATTTCCACCTCGTTAGTTCATTATACTAGTTTCTTTAAAAACATCTACACAAAGAAGAACTAATCAGGGACTATCTTTGTAGCTGCCGTTTTCTATATCAAAGCTGATAGCTTCTGGACTGGGGGCATCTGTCCCAGCTGAAAAATTATTCAAACGGCTTATCATCACACTTTTGATACCTTTGATTTTGGGAAAGGTAAGACCTTTCGTTGTTACTTTGGTGGACCCCATCAAATTTCACAAAATTTTAATCATGCAGTGGAAGTTTCATGACCTTTTCTTGTAGAAAAAGAGTAATTGTCAATCATATATTGCACTTTAGACTGTACATAATAGAGTGGGGATGACACCTGTTTCATGTTCAGGTTTAAAAATGTAATTTTTGGTTTCTTGGCAGGCTGTTCGAGAATCCTTTACAGGTGATTTTTCTCTCTATGCAATCTGCATGATTTCCATGATCTTGAGATATTCCAAAATTTTAAACTGATACCATAAGGTCCATAACTAGTAGTCTAGTATGTAGAAAATCTAGACGTTAAATAGTTGTATTGTTTTATGGTAGTAATGCCTGAATTTTGGAGTTCAATATCACATGATCACATTTGACCAGTGGCAGATTTTGACCTAAATTCTAAAGACAACTGAGGTTTGCAGCTTAAGAAATGAGAAAGTTGTGAAAGAGTATAGGCAGGCAACTTAAAACAATATGCCAAATTGTTATTGTATGCGTTCATCTTCATCATATGTTACAACTGAAATAACCAAGTTCTTAAATTACATTCAGGTCACGAGTGTCTTCCTGATTCTCTAAATTCATATGCATTGCAGGTATGGCAGATTTTGCTGATAATAACCGTAAGCTCTTATCAGTGCTGAGTGTATTATTACTCAGTTTGGTAAGCCTAACCTTCGCTTTTCAAATTTTAATTTCTTATTAACCGTCACATTTTTGCTGTGTTTGCTCAACTTAAAGTCGTTCTGTTACTAAAAATCATAATCTTATTCAGGTCCCATGGATACAAGTAAGCAAATCAAGATCCCTGCTTCTAATGGTTAAACCTGCGGCTTTTCTTGTAGCTGTCACGATGGGAATGTATGCTTTCTGAATCCCCTACACATTCATATTTTCTTGTTCTTTTATTACTCAATATAGGTGCATGTTTTGATCCATTTTTAGAAGTGCAAGGTTTGATCCAATTTTAGAAACTTCACACGAATCTCAGATGTAGAGAATAAAACCAATAATTTTTTTTTTTTTAATTTACGTCCCCCTTGTCTAAACAAATAACATAACTGTAATGTGTAGATATTACAGGTACCATCAACTAATTTGAACATCTGCAGGCTTATTCACCTTATATTATTAGGGTTCAACGCCCTATGCATACGGTGCATATGTGCACTATCTGGTGGTAGCAAATCAATGTTTGCAAAGAAGGAAAATTTCACTGCTCTCTTGCTTGTTGCTAGTCAGGTAACAAATCACTAGTAGTTTTATAATTGCTTTCTTTTTTAATTAACTGTGTTGTATAATGCTATTTTTGGATTTATTTGTAGAAAGCTTTACCACTGCTGGTTGCTGTGGTGGATCAACTAAGTTGTACATTTGGTGAATCAGGTTTACTGATCATTCCCTGTGTTGTAGCACATTTAAACCAGGTTCACCACTTCATTCTGGTCTCCGTTATTCTGTAAATATGCATTTAGAAACCTATCAGGCAACACATTGGAAAAGGTTTCATATTGGTAATTTCTTGCTAACTAGTAAAATCTATATGTATATGTTTAGATCATAATGGACTCTATTCTTGTAAGCTATTGGAACAAAAACAAAGAATCACTTGGCAATACCAAGGTTGCAGAAGGCTTCAGTGATCAAAGATAAGCGGCGGCAAAATGGCAAGACAGCCAAGATCTTTTTCAAGCAGTATGTGTTGTTATTCATATTCCACTGTCAAGTGTGATCAAACAAACTTACGTGTCATTAAATAATTTTCATGCCCTCTGGTAACTTTATATGTATCTTAGTAGGGTATTATTTTTGACAAACACTTAGTCAAATAGTTGAAAGCATCAAATTTATCAGTAAGTACTAGCCACTACTACTTACATAAGGATCGCCAAGACTAAGCACATGTTAACAATGCTTAGCCCCTTACTTACATAAGGAACTAAAAAACAACTCAGAAAGAAGAACAATTTATTCATTTAACATGTTTCGGGTACACAATCCTAACAATAGATTACAATGTATTCTTACACAGCTCCATACAAATCTCAGTCTAAAATACTCAAATCTCCATGAAAAAAATTAGAAAACTGAATGAAACACAAGGAAATAATAAACACATAGAAAATGCACTTCTTTCTTACTTGGGCAAGCCAGTGAGTGGATCCAGTAGAGCCTGAGTTCCATCCGACAGCACAACCGGGCCACCACCAGGTCTTGTGCAGATGAAGTAACTAACATCTCCCTTTGATTTCAGTGTTGGTGGAATGTTATCTTTGACTTCTGGGGGAGGGGTCAACTCTTCCACATCCTTCATATCCTTAATCCCAGCATCTTTTAGTATAGACTTGTCCCCAATTATGTAGCTATCACGTAAACAAGAAAAAGTTAATTGTAATTATCAGACGGATTAAATATAGATTCTACATTTTGTAAATAATTTTGGCAATGTTTTGATCCTGAACTACCTAACATGTTTTCCATATGTATCAATGGATTATTACTTCTCATTATTTCAACGTTTTCTGAACATCATACCAAGAGTCAAACATTTTTCACTATCATACCTGTCTAAATCAGTATTGGATTGTGGAGGGAAGTTGTAAAGCAGCCTCTGGAGCAAAAGTGCAGCAGTTTTCCTGTTGCGTGCAATCATAACCGCATTTGGCCCTGCATCAAAGGTATATGCCACCTGCACAACGTATCAAAGTTAGCCCTCACTCCACATGTCTAATTTCTAGACATATACATATGCATATACATGCATATACATGTACATGTATGTATGCATAGACAGATCTAGACGCATATGTACGTTTGGTCTGTTTGAAGTGGTCTTACATAACTTAATATGTTTGGAAAAGAGCATGTACCTGAGGTGTTCCTTCTGCACGATTCCATTTCTCGACACAACTGATTATCCTGCAATAAAATAACCGTTTAAAGTTAACTTATTATTCTTGACTTCTCATAGTGCTGATCCACAATTAAAACAACACAACTAGAAACTTGCCTGTGGGATGTGTCATTCATGTAAAATATAGGGGGGTAGGTGTCAAGGCAGACAGCATGAAACTGATTACTGTCTATACAAGCCAGACGTGCAAAAGACGTGAAATCACGATTTTGTATGGCATCTTCCATTTGGACTACGCGCTTTGGCACCACTTCCTATCACAATTCACGATAAAAGTAGAAAGCTTAACATGATTATAAAAGTAAAGTGCATAAATATTAGAAACTCCCAGACAATCAGTTAACCATGAGAATAACTGCATATTATATACACCACTAAAACATGTAGTAATCAGTAAGATTATTCAAGTACAAAGAAAAGGCGATTTATTTACTATTGAATTTACACAAATGATGGCCTCTAAAGAGGAATGTTCAAACATAAACATGACCCATTTTTTTTATTTCATGTAAAAAAGAGTATATTGGAGACGGTTTTTTTTATAATCATGAATGGTTAACAGGGATACTAATGTACCTTGGCTCTATGTTGAATAAGCGCACTCGTTTCAACAGTATCACGCATGCCTGAGGTGCTACTGGTTTCCTTTTGTCGCGCACTTACCTGTAAGCATCAGAAGCAGCATTACCATGATGAAAAAAAAACATCATGCTATTACATAAATTAACTTATCAATTCACAATTCTAGAAATGCAAGAAAATAAGTCACAAGTTCAAGAAGAAGAAAAAAATAACATACCACAGCAATAATAATTACAAGTTCATCCCAATGTTTCTCATCTGCAAGTTGAACAGCAAGGCTGTCACTTCCATCATCCTCCTACAATCAATACAAAAGCCTACTTTTCAATCACGATACATCAAATTTTTTAACATTTCGTAGAAGTTAATGACTTTCAAACACGATATATCAAATTCCACACTGAAAACTTACTTTTCCCATGACCCACTTTACAAACCCACCATATAAACTGCGGCATGCACTACCTGAGCCTTGCCTGCACATAATTGACACATTATAATCATTGTTCAACTACAATATTTAATCGTACACCAAACACTTTCATAAATTTCAAGTGGGCAAAACATTCAATTGTTCGATTACCATATTTAACAATACACCTAACGCTTGTTGCTTTTAATTTGAAAGTGAAGAGCCAATATATGTGTGTGATACTGTGTGTTGAGACATTACATGGATGCAGAACAAATAGTATAACAGCACAATTTCATATTTCTTTTAGGAAAAAGTAAAAGTACCTAGCAATAGCAGAAAGCTGGCTGTTATCTTCTTTCAAATTCATCAGCTTGGCAAGAGAAAAAACTGCAAACGAGTTAAATTTCACAAATCTTAGGCCGTAATGAACATCATGTATGTGCATTTGGAAAGCATGTCATGTGCAATCGAGTAGTAATCAATGCAAGCAATTTGCCTATACGGGTAGTTACGGTGATTAAGCTTTAAATCATTACATAACTTATAACCAATTTACAACCTCGGGTTATTTAACTGACTTTCAATCTACTGCTTCGTTATAAAAACAAAGTTCAATCTTATGATATTGATAGCAGCACAGTCCCAAAAGTTCTTCAGAGAATGAAGAACTCCTTTAAGTCTATAACATAATTGCTAATTGCAAAAATTCAGGAAAAAGTAATACTGTATTACTGTCAACTAACATAGGATGTAAATCATAATCATATAACATTGCTACAAGTTACAATTCTTACCTAGGCAAGCAAGACCAGCAGCTGAAGAAGCCAGACCAGCAGCCGTTGGGAAATTGTTGTACGAAGCAATGTGCAGATGAAGTTTCTGCCAATCTTCTTTCTTAATATGAATACCTTTCTCCTTGTCTTCTACATCTTGGGCGCGAGCACGAATTTCTCTCAAACAACTTTGAAACCTACCCCCTTGAAGAGAGATCTCCTACGTAAACCAGCAAAAAAAACAAGAAAAACATACCAAAATTAAAAAAAAAAATCCAAAAGGTTTATGAATTCAAACTTAAACATCACCAAATTTTAATCAAAGTCTGATATAATATCAATTCTCTCCAGATCCAACACAGTTATTCATATCTACATATCAACTTTGGGACTGAAGAAAGCTCCCTCGTTTTCTCCGAAGCAAAAATACAGTTAACAAACATCTACGGTCTACCCTAAATCTTAACAGTTCAACTCACATAAATCAAAAAGTATATCTAATTTCAATGCAAATTGTAACATACAGCTAGTGAGAATGAATCACAAACAATGAATAAGATCTATTATAAACTTCAACAGAAGCATACCTTTCCGTTCAACCACATGCGATCCTGATCAAAGCTAGGGCTCACAGATACAGTGGTGGTGGTACAGAGGTGATTTGGGTCGAGAGTAACACTAATACTGTCATTGATCGGCAATATCAATGTTTCATCTCTCTTCCCCCAGTACTTAATCACTGCAATGTTCGTCGGCGTTCTCGCGGTCACCATCAATATCCATTTCTCCGATTCACCTCCCATCCTCTTGCAATCGATTCTCCTTTCGAAAACAATCAAATCAACGATCTGTAAGAAGATGTAGAGGTTGAGTTGATGGATGTGGAGTTTCAGAGAGTGATGTACTGTGAATGTGAAGGTTGTTTATATGGAGGTGTAGAAGGAACCCACCATTGATGACTGAGAGTTGATCAGTAGTTTGGTGTTTTTGAGAGGTTTATAGACATGAATGGTCCCTTTGAAAGCTGCTCACAAGTTTGTTTTTTTATACTTTGGTCACCGTGGTTTTTGTTATTTGAACTTATGGCCACTTTAATATTTTTATTTTTCATGAATTGACCACTTTACTTGACGCCGGCCCAAATGGTGGCTTGCTATTTAGCATCTGGCACCTGGGTTGATAGTTTAGTGATAAGAGTGACAGAAAAATTATATCTCACAATCTAAATCGAATTTCAAAAACTAATTCCGAGCTTTTGTTGCCCTAGTCGTCCTCACTAAGAAAAAATAAACGAAAAATTAAAAAAAATTAACTTTTTTTATTGTGTCATTTATGAAGACACAATGACGTCATTGTGTGATTATGAAAAACATAATGACGTCATTATGAAAGACATAATGACGTCATTGTGTCATATAAAGACACAATAAATTATTTTTATTTTTTATTTTATTCTGAAAGATAACGACGAGAGGAACAGAGACTCCAAAGTATTTTTTTAAAATTCGATTTAGATTTTAAGATATATTTTTTTGTAACTTTTTTAGCATCATTGTGCCTTCTTACACTTTATAGCAAAAATACACTTTGTATAATAACCTCACTCTATTGTTATTTAAAGAGAAGCTTAGTATGGACAGGTTCATATGATCATAAAATGCAATATTAACTTTTTTAGCATCATTGTGTCTTCTTACACTTTATAGCAAAAATACATTTTGTATAATAACATCACTCTATTGTTATTTAAAGAGAAGCTTAGTATGGACAAAGGTTCACATGATCATAAAATGCAATATTAACTTGGTTTATAATAATAAGTAGATCTTGGTTGATTAGTCTAGGTTGTTTTATAAACATGTTGTGATTTAGTTAGCTTGTATGGTTTATGTTCAAGTTGTATGAAAAGTGAAGTAACTAATTTGATATTTTTTTACTTTGGCCCCAAGTGTTTTTATTAATTAAATTTATGTCCATTTTTTAGTATTATTCTTGACCACTTTGTTAAACACTCGTCCAACCATCCATTATTCCATTACTTGTATTGGAGCTAATATGATATTTATAAGGTAAATTATAAATAAAAAAAGTCCCATGATTTGGACAAGGGGGTAGCTTGTCATTCAAAATATTGGCATATTGTTGTCCAAATTTGACATTTCATATAACAAAAGCATATTAAATTTATATCTACTAGTTTGGATTAGTCTTTTATAAACCTATCGCATCTTTTCTTTATTTTTTTCTCTAGTAATGAAAACATAAAAAATTTAGCTAATATTTTCCCCACACAATCAGATATATTTTCTTTCTTGGCTATAGTTAATATTTTAGTGTGTAAGGTTAGTGGGTTTAAATTCTTCTAGAATATAGTAGATAACGCTCGAGTGCAAATATATTGTTAGTCAAATATGCTAAATTTATCAACAAATATAAAATAAAAATTAGTTATCAAATCTTCTAGTGATTTACACATGAACAAATAAGTAAAGTTGGTCATAACTTCACCCATAATGTCACATTAATTTAATACAAATTTAATACAAACAACTATATATGTAGGCGTATTAATTAGGAATAAAGGAGCCATAAGTTAAAATAAATGTAACCAGCTATTTACAAGTTCAAATATCGATTAGAATAATATGGAGCGAAATCAAGCAAATCACCGAATATTTATAGCATTGTATTCAAGCTTTGAAGATATCAAAAAGTTGTTTGTTTATGTTTCCATATATAAATTTATTTATTTGATGCTGATAAATGGATACAACGTGTTTGTTGTGGCTAGATCTAAAAGGCATATACTTCCATTTTAGGGATTTGATACTTATTATATTATTACATTAAGATAAAAGTTTTTGGGCTCCTAATAGATTATTAAACTTATGGACTAGGGTTAGATCACTGGCAAGTGTCAAACATCTCGTTTTTTTCAATTTTATTCGTATGACATATTAACATTACATCAGTTTTTTTTATTTTTCTTTAAGTACGTTTTTTCTAGTTTTTATGCGTTTTATATGATGTCATCCCAATTTTTCCGAGCTTCTCATTTTTTTCAAAAATGGTTGAGTTGTGTACCAGTGAATCTTGGTGAAAATTCGCCAGGTAGTAGCTCCACGGAACCGGAGGCACAGTGTTCTCAGACGGCCCCGGTTTTTCCTGGGTGGTCCCCGGCTTTTTCTCTTCTCCACTCCGTGAGGCCTTAGTGTTTTCTTGATACATCTAAAACTCTAACAAATAACCTAATAAAAATATTGAATTGTAATCTAAAATAAGTTTGTTAGCCTTTAGTAACATCGTCAGATGTTCATATAACATAAATAAATAAAAAAATAAAATAAGAATAATAGTAATAATAATATTAATATATTAATGCTAACCTGAGA
The DNA here is from genome assembly GCA_018326465.1 of Flaveria floridana. Lineage (NCBI taxonomy): Eukaryota > Viridiplantae > Streptophyta > Magnoliopsida > Asterales > Asteraceae > Flaveria > Flaveria floridana. The sequence goes on along the minus strand of BJCO01722070.1, from coordinate 3,207 downwards.
GCAACTTGCTCATCCTATATAAGATCCAATATTATTTAGTCATTATAAATTAGAACTGAAAAGATTCAAACCAATTTCTTTATCGATTCTTCCCCTTTCCAACCTACGCAAGACAATGCTTAAAATTCAGTAATTTACGCTGAATATTCTTTGAAGATATTCATTATAGTAAATCTTAGCCCTTAACTAGTTGTGAAAGTCCATATAATGTTTGATAATTGATATATGATCTCTTAATAATAGTGAAATAAGATGAGTCAATAAGGTTTTGATCGAGCTTAATGTCTTTTGTTGTTCTTTTGACGAAGCAATTAAACATAACTTGTTATTACAGAGAATTTTTTATTTTATGTTATCGACTAAATATCTTAACATAGGAAGGGTTATCGGAATGATGATGAGATGAGTTACATGACTTTGCCCCCCAACCCCAACCCAACAGTACATCAAGCTTCACCGTTAGGGTTGTAAACGAATCAAACGTCCAGCGAACAATTTGTGAACCGTTTGACGGGAAGTTCATTTATGTTTGTTTATTTAATAAATGAACGAACATGAAAAATAAAATTCTGTTCGTTCAGTTAAACAAACGAACATGAACAGAGGTTGTGTTCGTTTATTTATGTTCGTGAACGTTCGATAATGTGTTCGTTAACGTTCGTCTGTGTTCATTCATTTAAAAGTCATGTTTAAAATAATTTATGTTAAGTACTTATTTATCTTTGATGGATACTACATAATATTTGTAATTTTAATTATAAATTCAGTATATGATTGTTTGTCTTTGTTTGTTTTAGCAAATTTCATTTGTTTTTATTAATGTTCATGAATATTTATGTACGTTCGCTTGCTTATATTTACATTCGTTTGTGTTCATGAACAGAATCAATATCTATATAAACGAACACAAACAAGAAATCTCATTCGGTAAGCGTTCATGAACAATTCATGAACACGTTATTTTCTTAATGACTGAACACGAACAAGACCCATTCGTATTCATTCGTCTCGTTTGCAGCTCTCTTCACCTCCGCAGATATAATGATTCACGATGATGACCCCATTATGATGATAAATTTATTCACCATGTGATAGAGTTTTTAATTTGGATGCCCTTACTCTTGAACTATGATTTCAAACTTTATTCGGATAATTTATTTGAGATAAAAACTAAACAAACTTGGTTATTTGTAATTTGTATGTGATGACGCAAGTCTTGAGCTAAACTCAAATACTCGATATCCACAGACCGGTAGATATAGTGTGTTGGCCGGTTGATCTATTGATTTGAACCAACCCGTTTCGTTCAAACTTCAAAGCATGATAGATGAGTCCACAGCGAAAGATAAAAAATAAAAATAAAAAAAATAAAAAAAGATAGATCGATTATATAACAATTAAAAAATTTTAAAAATAAATGACATAAAGAAAGGTTGATGTTTTCATCTTAACGTACTTGTTCTTTATAATTTAATAAAACATGGAAAAAATGAAGGGAAAAAAACAGTGTGTGTTTAAAAAAGTTCAACAACATTGATTTTTTTTCCAACTTGTGATAAATTTTTAATTCGTTTTTTTTAATACATATTTATATCAATACGAGGGCAACGTGAAATCAAATAAAGAACTAAATAATACCCTACTTTTGCTGTAAAACTCTATTTTTTAGTCATTGTAGTCAAATATAACTTTAACTTACCCTCATTTTGCTTCAACAGAATACTTTAAAATTCGTCACTAAATTGTAAGGACATACATAATTTAATTAACAGTTACCTCCCAGGTTTCCTATCAAAATTTCCAAACCCTGATATTAGTCCTCATCAGAATCTGGTTCCACATCAACAATATCTGGAATCTCGTCGTCCATCGGATCATCGTTATCGTGAATATCAAACTTAAATTCCATACCTCCAGCTGAACCCGATAACAATGTTTTACCTTCTGTATCAGGATCACGTTTTAGCGTGCTGTCAGACACATGAATGTCAACTGTTTGATTTGGAATTTCTGACTGCTTGTTAACTTCTGCAACTGATTGTGTTTCTACTAAAAGCCCCTTTCCTTTATTGTCCGGAACTACGTCTGCACCAGATGACACTTCAATGGAAACAACCTTTTCTGCTAGTTGCGTTGTTTTGTTATTTTCTTGCTCAGTTACAGGTGGTTGGTTGTCATCGTTATCTTTTACCCATTTTTCATACAGATCATCTTCTTCTGATTCAGGGTTTTCAGGCCCATTTCTAGACGTGCCACCTGATAATACGCTTTGTTTTTGGGCACCCGAGTATGTGTAGTTCTCGACAAACCTGTTTTTAACTCCATTGACAGGGTAATCGATTGAGGACCCAAAATCTATCAGAGGAATGGCTCTGGGATGTATTAAAACTTCTAATGCCATTAGAGCGTGCGCACAAAATTCTGCAAGTTTGGTTCCTGTTTCTTGCCTACCTACAGATGTATAATAAAGATGAATTGTGGAACTAAATGGTGCAGATAATATAACATAGCGAAGTTGATAAAAATGGAATAGCCACGATTTATTAACCCAGCCCATCCCCTTTCGATCAGCAATTCAAATTTACTGTTTTGGCCGTTACCCCCAAGCCACCAATCTAGTGAAGTGAAACAAGAAGTTAACATCAAATACAAAATCTGCTAAATGATAAGGTCAGCATATACAGATACCTTTACGGTAAAGCTCAAGACCATGGGCCAGATATGGAGGGCGAATACGTCCAGGTGAAAGAAGGGATGCCAGAAGAGTACGTAAAGAAGCAAGCTGAAAATCAGCCCAATTAGAACTATTGTTGTGTGAATTATTAAAGTCATTTGCTGGTTTTATCCATCCACCTTTACAAGCATCTGTAGCTACAGTTATAACAAGTGAGTCTACACTTGATCGCCAGCTATTAGATCCTGATGCACCACCCTACCAATAAACAAGAAAATTGCAATTTACAGAAACATAAGACAATAAAACTTGGCACATTTAGTCAAACAGTATATGCATACATTAATATATATCTTGAGTAAATTACCATTTGCATTCTTGAGGTTTGGTGATTTTGACCATTTGCATCCCTACAGTTTAAAAATCCTCATATACCCCCTAACGTTTCATTTTTGTTCCCATTTGAATCCAAAACACTAACACCGTTAAATTATTCAGTTAACTCTCTTGTTAAAAGACTAAACTACCCTTCA
>BJCO01722063.1:0-12995 GCA_018326465.1 Flaveria floridana | reverse complement strand
AGTTTCCCACCAGAAACTGTAATTACTATCTCTCATCCAGTAGGATGCCAATTTAATCATCTAGGGTCGTTACCACAAGATGTTCACAAAGCTGAGTGATCATCATCACTCCTTTTCACTATACAGTCTACACACACAGGCATCTTACCCTAACTGGCCTTTTGAGATTTACATTACATCAAAACAATTTCTTTACTTATTGCCAATATTATCACATTAATTTACACACCACACATTGTTTCCTTTAGCACCAGTTTCAATACATTTCCATTTGTCATTAAACCCCATCTGACCCATTGTAATCATTATCATCACGTAATGATTAACAATGTTCAGATAACCGTTTATTATCCCAACTTTACCCTAACAGCCCCACGAGCTGTTAGTAATGTATAAACATCATTATCACAATTCTGGTGCTAAAAACATTCAAATTATTCATCATCGTATGTATGCTAGCCCGTATATTAAAACCATACATTTAAAAGGGCTTAGAACTCACCTTATTAACTTCCTAACGACAATCTACACAATCCACGTACACGAGATAACTAGTCCTTCTTCTAATCAAGGTATATCTAAAGCAATAAACCTTGATTCAGTAAATTATTCTCAAACAGGACTTCTATGCGAATGAACATGTATGCGAATGAGCACTCATGCGACTGGACCTATGCGGATGAACATAAATGCGGATGAGCATCCAATCGTGTGAATGGACCTCATGCGACTGAACCATATGTTTGAATCATGCGACTGAACCTCCAGTCGTACGACTAACCCTTCATTCGCACGACTGAGTCCTCATTCGTGCATAGTGATCACTCGTCTTCATTCGGTCTTCTAACCAGGCGACTGAGTTCTCAGTCGCACGACTGAATCTTTATTCACACTCAGTCGCACGACTAGACTCTCATTCGCACGACTGAGGCATGCGACTGAGCCCATTCATCTTAAACGGATTAGCAGCTGTGTTCTTGACGTTTTTGATCCAAACTTACTCAAAATTTGAGTTTTAACCATTCAAATCATGTCATATTCAAAACAGATCATATACACATCGTTTACAATGGTTTTGGATCATTATTTTATCAAAACTTCACAAAAACTCGGATCCGAATCCCTGGATTTTAACTTAGAAAAGAACTAGACCAAATTAATGATTAAAACGTGTTATTGGATCAAATTCTATCATATACACAACTTATAACATATCAAGATTGATCCGTGACATCCAAAACTTACCGAAACGGAGTTGGCTTAGTCAATTTCGTGAGAACAGGGGTGTTTGGGTGTAAAGGGAACAAGATAATGGAGATGATGCAGATAGGAATCTGCTTTTGAACCTCTGCACCGCCTTACTTATCCACACATACATCATAACCGCCTCACACCCAGTCGCACGACTGAACCCCATTCGCACGACTGAATCGTGCGACTGAAGCCCATACGACTACCATTCGTGCGATTGAGTCTCATTCGCACGTAAGGGGTGCGATTGAAGTTCATTCGCATGCAAGTCATATGACTGAACACCAATCTTAACAAACAAACTCAACTTAATTAATTAAACATAACTATAATACAATTACAAGTCTGGATTTAGAAATCGGATGTTACATAATGATGTAATCACTTGCAGAATTGAGAGCCTCTTCCATATGGATCTCCTAAACAGGTTCAGGAAGATCCACCTCAGTGGGGGTGGATGATGTGGGCTAGATATGGGTGACACGAGAGTACTCGTCTCTCTTTGAGTAGGGAAAGAGAATAGAGACTCATGATACTCTCTGAGTGCCATATCCTCATCATCATAGAAGTCTAGGTTGGGAATTGGCTGGTTTAAATCTAGAGGCTGGGGATGGTAGCTTTCCCCTGAAGGTTGTTCACTAGAGTGTTGAGACTCTGAGTGAAGGCTTAAGGCTTCTTGGAGGATAAGCTCTTCAGTCTGAGCATGAGGAACCTCATGACTGGATATTTGTGAGAGTGGTTTGCTCCTCAGGGAAAGTGGTAGCTCAAGTGTCCACTTCTTCCTGTATGGGCTGTGATATGAGGGCCTGCATAGGTTGATTAACCTGAGCAGGGGTTTGTTTGGATTTTCTTTGGTAGGTGATGGTTATTTTTGGCTGTGTGGGTTGTCTTGAAGTAGAAGGTGTGGGTTCAACACTAGCTGGTGCTGCTAGGTTGTCACCTTAAGCAATGAGCTCTAAAATTTTTATGACTATAGTTGTTTCTACCCCTGAGAAGCCAACAGTTGGCTTTCTTATAGTCTAAAAGATGTCAGGCTTTATTGGTCCTAATTTTAGAACATTACCTGTTCCCATCAACTGTGAGCCCAGTTCACAGTTGAGAATATGTTGGACATATCTAAGGAACATATAATATTTTAAATAGTTCAAGTTTGCAAGCAAATTATTATACACAAATTGTGAATACCTGAACTTGACTCCATGAACCATCCCATAGACTATGAAAAAGAGGTATTCTAGAATCTGGTCCCAACCTCCATGTTTGTTAGACAACCTGTGGATAATAACATGGAGGAGGTATTTCCATTAAGGAGAGACCTTCCCTTTCTTGAAGGTTCTGACTGAGAAGTCACCTTCATAGCCCATCTACTCAAAGGAGTAGTTTACAATAGATTTTGGGAAGAACAAGTCACCTTCTGCATCATCCAATTATAGATGAGAGTTGATTGAAGCTAAAGTGATGAAGATTGTCCTCCCTTATACTGTGGCAGACAGTGCCTTCTCCCCATCCATGGTGACCTCTTGGCAGGTCCTCCAGAAATCCAACAGTTGATCCTCATAGAGTAGAGGATGAATGGTGAGGGAGGTGAAGTAGTGAGACAAAGAAATAAAATGACAAACCTCTGAGAAACTTGAATCTTTCTCAGAGTTTAATAGAGCAACCTGATTGTGTTGCCCGTGAAGCTGCATAGAAAAATCTGGATGGTTTCTGCGGTCAAGGTTGGCTATTTGTGGTAGCTTTGAGGTGAAGAAAAGTAAGAACAAAGGCGGTGAGTAAGAATTTAGGTTTATAGAATTTGCAGGTGGAGAAGATAGTGAAAGAGTAGGGAACCATTGAGTATATTTATATGAAATGGACTTAAGACAAAGTTAATGCAAAAGAATAAACTTTAGAGTCCGAATGTCGGTCCCATCTCTGAGAAAGTGCCCAAAAAGCTAGTTTTCTTGGAAGTTGAAACTCTTCTAAAGGTTATTTGTCTTCAGAAGCTTTGTGAAAAAAAAAATCCGAAGCCAAATTTTGACTTCGGAAGATATTTCTAAGTTTAGTGAAAAATGGCTTCAGAAGAAAATTTTACTTGTAATATTTTCTCTTCCGAAGAGTATTTGGTTTCGAAAGATATTAAGAGTTGAAAGTTTTATTCTTAACGGGAATAAAACTTCCAAGGCATAATTGCTTTCGGAAGAAATTTGTTCTTCAAATTCATATAAGTACTTAGAAGCATATTTTGGCTTCGGGAGAAATATAAGCATTTCTTCCGAAGGTAAATTTCTTTTAAGTAGTTATGTGATTTGAAGACTTAAAATGCTTTCGAAGACGATATTAATGTCTTCCGAAAGAAAATACACTTGATAAATTTTCAAAATGATAAGGAATATCATTTGAAAAAGATTTTCTCCCAAGGTAAACTGGGCTTGTGTAGGCGATAAATTAGACAACTTAGGACACACAATTTCTTTTAGAAATAATATAGATTAAGTTTTGAGAAAATCTATTCAAGTTTAATCATCCTAATAGCTGATATAAGATATTTAAATCTCTATTCATCAAAAGCTTTTGTGAACAGATCAGCATATTGTTTATTTGTATTAACCTTGATTAGTTTTATCAATCCCTTTTCATTATTATCTCTAACTAGATGATATCTGATATTGATATGCTTTGTCATTGAGTGCTGCACAGGATTCTCTAGTATAGAGATAGCATTGATATTGTCTAGGTATGGGAGTCTCTTTAAAGTTGTATCCTTAGTCTAGCATCCGATTCTGAATCCAAAGTACTTAATTACAGCAGCTTGCAGCAACAATGTATTCAGCTTCAGCAGTTGATGCAGATATACATGATTCTTTCTTGCATTTCCATAAGACTATCCTTCCACTAAGGAATTGACATCCCCTAGATGTGGACTTTCCAGTCATGTTGCAACTACCATAGTCAATATCTGTATAGGCATACAGATTAAAGTTAGAATTCTTTGGATACCAAAGGCCTAGCTTAGGAGCACCCTTAAGATATCTAAGAATCCTTTTGACAGCAACCAGGTGTGACATCTTGGTGTTAGCTTGATATCTTGCACATGTGCATGTAGCAAACATGATATCAGGCCTGCTGGCTATAAGATACATAAGAGAGCCAATCATAGCCCTGTAAAGATATTCATCTACACGCTCCCCCTCAAGCTTAGGTCCAAGGGAGTAGTTTATGGCTATGGGTGTCTTTACACCCTTACATTCAGTCATGTTGAATCTTGTAAGTATCTCCTGTACATACTTTGACTGACTTATGAAGATGCCATTTTTAACTTGCTTCACTTGAATTCCCAGAAAGAAATTGAGTTTTTCCATGGCACTAATTTCAAATATATTCTTCATCAGCTTCTCAAAGTCTTTATAGAGCTTTGGATTAGTTAAACCAAAGATAATGTCATCTATATATACTTGAACCAGTTTCAAATCATTCCTTGTTCCTTTGATGAAGAGAGTTCCATCTATAGTACCCCTCTTAAAGCCACGCTGACAGAGATACTTAGATAGTGTCTCATACCACTTTCTTGGAGCTTGGTGCAGCCCATAAAGAGCTTTATCAAGCTTGCAAACATAATCAGGATGATCTGGGTCTGCAAAGCCAGGTCGTTGTTTGACATACATTTATTCATCAATCACCCCATATAAAAATGCAAACTTGACATTAAGTTGGTAGACCTTGAATTCCTTGGATGAAGCAAATGATAAGAATATCCTCATAGCTTCAAGTCTTGCTACTGGAGCAAAAACATCAGTATAATCAATTCCTTCTTCTTGTGTGAACAACCATTCTTGCCTTGTTCTTGATGAAAAGTCCTCGATCAACTTTCTTATTCCTAAGCACCCATTTGGTTCCTACGATAGTCTTCCCTTGTGGAAGAGGACATAGAATCCAAACCTTTTTCTTTTTGAATTGAAGCAACTCCTCTTGTATTGCTTCAATTCAACTTCCATCCTTCAAAGCCTCATCCACTTTCTTTAGCTTTATCTGGGACAAGAAACAAGAGTATTGACAAACATTCTTGTTATGGGTTTGTCCTCTTATTCTCACCCCCTTGTCAACATCTCTAATGATATTTGTGGTGGGGGTGACTTATGGATCCTAAGTTGAGAGATCACAACAAGTTATTTAGACAGATCTATATTTGAGAAGTTTAGATCCGGTACTAAAGTGTCTCCCACCACATCAGCACGCTTATCAAGAAAAGCTTGATCCAATGAGTATGTGACATCAATGATGTTGTCTTCAATGGAGTGGTTGTCAGCATCAAGAAATTTTTTTATCACTATCACTACTACCATTTCCTCCTATATTTTAAGTTCCTTGCGTTATGTTTTATGCCTCTGAGCTGTAATTTTTGGTCACTTAAGAAGTATCAGCTTGATTTGTCACTGTTGTGCTGATAGGAACTTCACCTGCAGGGTTAGTTACAACTGGAGCTGAAGTAGTAGTCTTGTTTGGTCTTCTTAGCTCAAATCTTATGTCAGGATCTTCTATTGATGTATGACCTGTAGATCCTGAAACATCTTCACAAGATTTTTTACAATAGTTGGTAATTAAATCCAGATCAAATAGTTAGTCAAGACCAGAACCTTCCACACAGGGAGTGTGCTCATTGAAGATCACATTGGCTGATTCGTTAACTACTCTAGTTCTGAGATTGTATACTCTATAAGCCTTAGCTTGAGGAGAGTATCCAATAAAGTATCAATCATCTGATTTCTTAGCAAACTTGGCTACTTGATCTTTAGTATTCAAGATGGTCCAGGGATATCCAAAAAATCTGAGAAAATCAATGAAAGGTCTTCTCTTGTGCCACGGTTCATAAGGAGTCTTACCTTGAGTCTTAACTACTAAAACTCTGTTCTGCACATAGCAGGCAGTGTTAACTGCCTCTGCCAAGAAGGTGATGGGCAGTTTAGAGTCAGACAACATGGTTCTTGTAGCTTAAATAAGTGTCATATTTCTCCTCTCAGCAACACCGTTTCGTTGAGGAGTCCTGTGAACAGCATAAAATAGTCAAGGATTTAGTTCTTGAATTCAATTCCTTGATCATATCTTATGATTTTGACCTTGTGATCACTTTGATTCTCAATTTTCAGAATGAAGTTCTTCAAGATATCAGGAGTTTGATCCTTAGTTTTAAGGAAGAAAATCCAAGTGTATCTCGTGAAATCATCTATGATCACTAAATAGTATGAGGTCCTTCCTAGACTCATTACACTTGTGGTTCCAAAGAGATCCATGTGTAATAAGTGTAGGGAATTAGTGATAGAGTTTTTTTTCCTTTGGCCTGTGAGACACCAAGTGTTGTTTTCCTTTCAAGCATGCAACACAGTGATCATCACTTGTAAACTTTTTTTTGGCATTCCAGTTACCAAATCATTATTAATTAACTTGTTCATGTTCTTAAAGTTTACATGGCATATTCTTTTATGCCAAAGAAAATACTCATCACCATCGGCCTTAGACAGAAAGCAAGAAACTTCTCCTGAAGGGGATGTTTCCTGCAAATCCATCTTGTACATGTTCTTTTTCTGGGGTGCTCTAAGCAGGATATGCCCTTGAGGAATGACTACCCCAGGCTTAAGAACAATGCACTCATGCTTAGTGAAAAGCATGTTATGTCTCTGGTCACAAAATTAGGATACACTCAGTAAATTGTAACCAAGCTCCTTAACAAAGTTTACCTTCTCAATGCTGAGCTTACCATTTGTGACCCTGCCCCTTCCTGTAATGTATCCTCCAGCATCCCCTCTAAAAGAAACCGGCCCTCCATCAATTCTTTCAAAGTTTTAAAGCAAAGAGCCATTGCCCTTCATGTCCCTGAAACAACCACTATCAACAATCCGTACATTCTTCTTGGTCCTCAGCTATTCCTGCATAATAAAAGAGAGTTACTTACATTTGGAAACCCAAGCCTCAGTGGTCTTGGGCACTTCAAAATAAACTAAAGACAATGCAATAGAATTGATCCTATACTAAGACTTTGGGGATCATTTGTTGTTGTTAATTAAGAATTTTCGGTCACATGGTCTTCCTTTAGCTTCCACACCATCTTTGGAAGATTATACTTGACCTTTAAAGCTTTGGATGTTTTTACAACTTTGAAAGTTTTGGAGACTGACCCTTCGGAATATCTTGTTTTCACTACAGCAAGCTTTAGTGCTTTGGAAGCATTCATTTCTTTCGAGACCAAATTTTCTCCCGAAGGAAATTTTTCACTTGTCTTTATTTTAGTTTGGAGCTTTCGAAAAAAGAACAGATTTTTATGAAGCGTTCTTCTTCCTGCTCCTCTCAGAAGTCTTATTTCTTGTTGTGATAACAGTACTTTTGGGATTGTAGAAGCAATCCTTAGTAAGATGAAAAGTACTACCACATATAATGCAGTCAACTTGCTTTATTCTAAGAGTATTCTTGTGAGTGGAAGATTGAGTTTGATCACTTTCCATCTCCATCCTTATCTTTTCAGATGTTGTAGCAAGCTTCCTAGGGTGAGGCTTGCTTTTGGAGGTTGATGGTTCATGATGTGTAGTAGTATTACTCAGCTAATCAGTCTTCATTCCTTCACAGGGATGTACTGGACATGAACTTGAACTCTTGGTACTAGAGTTCAAGATTATATCCTCAATCTTTGCCACTTTAAAGCCTGCAGAGATAAAAACTTGCTTCTGCTTGAAGTTGAAGGTGGCCTTGATCTCTTGAGCTCTCTTGGATCTTCTCTTTGCTACTTGGATCAAGTTCTTCCTCTTAGACTTTGTCATCCCTGACTTCTTCCTCTCCTCAGGAGAATAGTTACCCATGTTAGGATGATCTTCTTCACTCTTCCCAGATCTATCCTTCACTATCTCCTCTTCATCCTCTTTATCACTAGGATCTATGGATGGAAGCTCATCTTAACTAGGTCCATACCTTGGAGATCTTATAGACAGTAAAGTGTGTGGAGGAGCTATCTCACTGGATCCCAGTTCCTGTTTGTTCTTATAACACACTTTGGAATGCAGGGATGAGTATATTATGTTCTTGAAGGTATCTTCTTCAAGAACATGTTTCTCTGCCTTGGCTTTGTTGATCACTAGCTCAACCTGGCACTCAGTTAACTTAGTGATGAGATCCTTGATTTGAGTCCTGTAGTTGGTATGTTCATGTTTAAAAGTTAAAATAGTTTTCTTTAAGTATTCTATTTTTAACTTATACTTATTTTTAGCTTTTTTAAAATCAGATTTTAAGATGTTCAAGGACTCAAGATCAGATCTCATTTCTAAGTTATAGGACCTATATATGTTTACTTTAGCAATACACTCAGGAGTACAAAGATGTTCCAATACCTTGGCTTTATCAAGATCTGCCATTAGTGCTTGATTTGGAGACACATCTTCTACGTGGAAACTCTAATCATAGGCTCCTTCTTCTACAGCAACTGCAGCTTGTTGCTTGGGCTTCTTAGTATGTGGAGTTCCCTTAGTATAATTTGGCTTAGGTTGTGCCTGGTCACCATTTGTCCTGGGTTCCTTGCACTCCCTAGTAAAGTATCCTATTTAGTTACAGTTGTAACACTTGACCTTACTTTTGTCCAGCCCAAACTGTCCACTAGATACATTGATGGGAAACTTTCTCCCTGTACTCTTATAGAATTTCTTAGCTCTATGAGTGAGAAGTGTCATTTGTTGAACTATCTCCATGTACTCCAGAACATCCGGATGGATACAGTCCAAATCTTCAAGAGTGAAGAGAAAGTTGCATGTGCTTTCATCATGAGACACAAAGGATTGAGATAAACTTGTCTCTTAGAATGGACTTCCTTGGATGTAGCTATCCCTTAGTGTGTCTGGGAAGGTGATGAACGGGCCCTTTATTGAGTTGTTAGGGTAAGAGATGTAATAGTGTTGTGGTTCTCTACAATTTCTTTTAACCACATGAATAGCAGAACTCTGCTGATTGCTAGAGTTGCTAGATGGATTTTGCATGTTTATCTCCATCTGGTAACCACTGAGTATGTCATACAACTCAGTGAGAGTGAGGGCCATGAGATTTTCAGTCCTCTTAATGACCATATAGTAATGTGTCCATTGTCTAGGAAGAGAGGACATGAACTTCCACACAATATCCCTGTTCTCCAGTTCTACTCCAACATCCGCCAGAGTGTCCACAATCTCAACATACCTCAAGTATTGTTAAGTCATGGTTTTACCTGTTTTGAAGGTGAAGTTATCAAACTACTGCTTCAGAACATCTTTCTTGTTTTCTTTGGCTTCACTAGGCCCTTCATACATCAGCTTCAGTGCATCCTAGAGCTGCTTATGTCATACCCTGGGCCCAAGGAGGGTGGTACGTCACAGACTAGCAACAAATATGGCAGCGGAAACAACCATCATAAGAACACATAAGTAGAAAAATCACATGGCATTACATTAACTTAAATAAATTCCGGGACTAAACAGCTTAGTCTGGTTACATCGAATTGTTTCAACACCAAACGTACATATTTGAAATATCAACCAATACAAATTGTTCAAAAGTTTAGGTCTAAATATTTAAATGCCATGAGGTCAAGGTGCTAGGTCATCCAATAGTCTCCCGAGTCCAATGAGACATCCATTAAGGGTTACCTTAAACATGCTCAAAAGATTTTATTTCAACTAAAAAGTTAGTGAGCTCAAGTGCTTAAAGTTTAAAAATGAAAGGAACTCTTAAAGTCCACATTTTAAAGTTTAAATATGAAAGGAACTCAAGTGCATCAGCTCCTTCATTTCGGGCGAAGCTAGTCGATAAGGTGCTTTGGCCACTGGTGTGGCGCCAGGTACTAGATCAATTTGGAATTCGACTTGTCGGGTCAGAGGGAGTCCTCGTAAGGCTTCAGGAAATACTTCCAAGTACTCAGACACCACAGGTATGTCTTCGATCTTCTTTTCCCCTTTGGCCTTCATCACATAAACTATAAATGCGGTGTGTACTTTCTTGAGGCTTTTAGTGGCTTTTAAGTGGGATATTATGGGGCATAGTTAGTGGTTTCTCTCTCTATAAACTACCAACATCTCCCAGCTGGCTATTGGTATCTTAAGCAAATACTCGTCACACATAATTTCAGCCCTATTTTTAGCCAGCCAATCCATTCCTACTACTACGTCAAAACCTTCTAATTTAATAGGCATCAGATCTATATCAAAGGAATTACCCTCTAGGACCAATTTGTAGTCTTTGATGATTTCCTTAGTTTTTAATATATTACCGTCAGCTAGTTCTACTATAAATGTTTCGGTTAAAGTACAAGCAGTCAAATCAATCAAAGGCCTAAAGGTAGTAGAAACAAAACTAGCAGTTGCCCCTGTATCAAATAGAACGGTAGCAAGATGATTGTTTATGAGAAACGTACTGTTCACCACAGCAGGCTCTTTTCGAGCACCGTTCGGATCCATCACGAACGCTCTTCCTTTAGGCTTGTTAGGTCGAGTGTCATTGTCCCTTGCTAGCTTGGGGCATTTGTTCCTCATATGCCCTGGATCTCCGCACTCATAGCATTGCTTTCTAGGCTTATAGGTGCAGTCTTTAATCAGATGACCAGGTCTCTTGCACCAAAAACAAGGCATGGGGTTGCACTCTTGCACCGAAAACAAGGCATGGGGTTGCACTCCCCTTGCTGATGAAGCTTGCCTTTGTTGTAGAAGGGGCTTGTGCCTAGATACAACCTCCTTGCCTTTCCACCATGGTCATTTCGTCTTGCCTCTTCGCTGGATCTTTTGCCTGAACTGCCTCTGCTATCGACCATCTTTCTAGCATCGAACCATTTCCTTTTCTCCTCTACTGCCTTCTTCTTATACTCAGTCCTTCCATGCTCAATCCAGCCAGCCCTAGCTAGGTCATCAGTTAGCCTACTAGTGAAATCCACTGCAGCTTGCAGGGCCTGGAAGACCGGACCATGCCTCAAACCATTGGATGTAATCCCCAAATGAAGCAGGCTACACCCTTAGATTCGGGCATCACCAAGTAGGAGCACCCATTTCTTATAGCTTTAGCTTCCTCCTTGTTGCCTTCATCGTTATTGGGTCCATTAGTCCCGGTGGTGTTTCCCCGATCTGTGTTGATCTGGGCGATTATCACTAGGATAACGTTAGCAATCTGTTGTGCCACCAAGTTGGCAATCATCTCATCATTCACTTGGTTGGTGTTCCCCCCAATTGGTGTTTCAGGTGGAGTAGATGGTTGGTTCCCACCTCGGTTGGCTCCCCTTCTTTTGGCACGAGTTCCACGTCTCAGCGGTATTCTAATAGCATCATAGATAAATTCATTTAGCATCTCATGCATTTGGTTTCAGATATCTTATTGTATCACATTTACCCATATTATACACTACAAGTCATGCATAGGCATTATTTCAAGGTACACGGTGTTAACTACTTATGAGTAACTATCAGTTACTTCACATATGGATTAGTATATTCCAAATAAATCACCCTGCAAAAGTTAGCATAATCAAACAACAGTTTCATAGATAAATCAAAATAAAGTCAACCATACATAGTAGTAGTGTCGTTGTTTCACAAATTAGGTGTCATCATCCCCATAAATAAAATAGTTTCTGAAATAAATAGATAAATACTTTCTTCAAATATTTCGGTAGCCTACTACCATACTTTCGAACATCAGCGCATCACCCCTCCCACTTCTTCTTCAACCATCCGAACCAACCTGAGCTTTTCTTCCTTTCTTCTTGCTCCAAGCGTTGCACACCATGTGACGCCATCATCTCCTGAAACTGAGCGGACTATGAAGTTTGTGTGGCGTGTTGGAGGGTCAACTCATGACACTGGATGGTCTTTAGTATCTCGCTCAAGGTAGGGTCTGATGGTCCAAAATCACTAGCCCGACGGCTTGATTGGGAGTAGGGGTCTCCAGTGAGCATACAAGGTCCATCGTACATGCAACGCCTCAGTGGAATCCAGTACTCGTCGTGAGGAAAGCGTCTGGGCAGGGCAAGCATAGGCGGTGCGGGTGCTGGAACCGTCGTAGGAGGAGGTGGAGGTAGAGGCATCCTAAAATAGACTAAGGATCTAGCTCTAGCACTCTTCCTAGGTTGAGTGATAACGTAGGCTCCCCTATTCCTAATAGGTGGGATAGGTGAGTGGGTAGGTGCTACGACGTGTGGTGAGTTGGAGCGCGTTCGGCTCCTAGCCGTATATGTCAAGGAGGAGTCCTCTGATGGCTCAGTGTCGTCAGAAGTTGCGGATACCCAGCCGGGATGTTCACACCTTCTCAAGTGTGCCTCGTACTCAGTCTGGGGCTTAGCCCTCCTGAGAGTCCTAACGGGAGCAGTCTCGTCAATCGGGTGCGCAGGTGCCTTTTCCCCTGTCAGCCATAATCTTGTTATCCTATAAAAATTATCAGGAGTAATTTTATTTCTCATACCTCATCACTATAATAATAGCACTAGTAATAGTACTGATGGCAGTAGCATCATATAGTAGTAGTATCAAATAGTAGTAGTATCAGTAAGCAGTAGTGTCAATGAGTGGTAGTATCATCGAGCAGGAACATACATAAAAGTCCAATAAAAATTATCTTTAGACCGTGTTAAGAAAATATCTTAAGTCATTTAATCCATAGTTTCACACCATTGGGATTCATGCTAGAATTTACGCGTCTGATAAATTCATGATTACGTTGATCAAGTGTAATCATTAATTTATCCAACCGGCTTACCCCAACATTCACCCAATGAAACACAC